>JABASD010004157.1:0-16606 GCA_019776165.1 Pogonognathellus flavescens
ATTCGATCAGGTTCGTGTTCGGTTCGGTTCGGTAAAAATCTTAAAATAATTGTTCGGGTTCGGTTTTTTACCGAACCGAACAGTGCCGAACACCGAACAGTTCGGTTCGGGCCCACCTCTACTAAGTACTATAAGTACCTACTTAAATTAGTATCAATCCACGTGATATTTTACATGTGGTGCGAACATCATTCATCGTGGTGGATCATAAAAAATATCTGAACATATTTTATAATTAAAATGATATTGAATGAAACATGAACAGAATGAGCCAAATCCTTTTAAGGGTCAGTGTAATTTTGTAACAATCAACTGACCATTGTTGTACAAATATGTAAATAATGTTTATGTAGAAGTTTGGCAGTTTGGTAGTCCAGCCTTGCAGACATACAGAACACGACAGTTTCATTAACAAGTAAAAGTTGCGAGATTCAATAGAATATTACTATGACGAAGTTGGAAGAGGAATTTGAGTTAGTGCAGTACTACAAGTCTGCAAGTATGGGCTGGAAAGATGAGACTGCATTGCAGCAACCTAAAAGAGGTAAAAAGAAAATTAGAAGTGGTCAATGCTGTGACAGTGAATGTATTTTATTCGCTTTATTAGTCAAGCAAGAGGCAACATTGGCAAAAAGTTGCTTTTTAAGAGCCCAGTTTCACGTCAGTCTGGCGCGTAACTAGAATTCCTATTTGGGAGGGTCACAAATAGTTTGGGGGTCACAAAGTTTAAAAAATAGGTTATTTGCGGCCTTCGGCAGCAAATAACCTATATTTTCACCAGTTTGGGGTGGTGCTCGGGCACCCCGTGATTCCCCTAGATACACCCTTGGCAGCTCCTACTCTTTATACATGGAAAAACAACGCAACTTCATCGGTGTAAGGATATTGACAAGAAGTGAATATGAACTTAGGGTAAATTTTGTCGGATAGTTAATTAAGTTTTCAACTTTCAATATGGATGTTTGAATATGTTTCAATTCATTATCTGATGCCTAATTATAAATATAAGGAGCCTGACAATAGTAACACAATACGTTGCTGAAATGAAATGCATATAATATTTTCTCCTTTTCTCCTTTCCTCAACTTTTCGTTCAAATTGTGTGATTGCTTAGTATAGAATAGAAGTGGTAGAAGGAAGAGGTATATAGCGAAATACGATGACGAGACGAGACAAGGAGTTCACAATAATAATAAAAACATTATTTGCTCCTTTTGAGATGAATGAAGAAGTACACTGAGTGCAGGAATCGTTAGACAAGAACGGAAGAGAAATGGGAAGAATGACAAACATAAGTTCAAGTGGAAGAAACGGTTTGACTGCATAATAAAATACTGCGCTTTCTGTGCTCTTCTATATCAATAACATGTTCTCACATTTTCTGCTGTGCTGACTTCTGCCATCAATCACACATCACATCTTGACGCTCTTAAATATGCTTACATTTCACATCCTTCAACTATCAAATAACACGAATACAAGTCCCTATATGTAGTCAGATATTACACGAACACTGTCAGAAACCCAAACATGTCTTATTACTCATTTTCCTACTCAGACACCCAAAGTGCTTCTAAGTATTCAAAAATGAAGAATTGAATTCAGAGAATTTGGATGGGATTAAATTATTCATAGCGTGAATTCAAATTGTTTCTTGGGATGGCTGTACTTCATTTTAGTCTGAATTATGTGCAAACTTTATTATTATGGTTTCCACATTCATCAACTTCAGAAATCGAAATTCCGAATTTCTGGAAATTAAAATTTGTTGCATGGAAAAGTTGACATGTGCCCATGCTTGAAGGAAAAGTTGGGGATCGGTAGGGAAAAGGAAAAGACTATAAAATATGTTTTTGTGTGGACTACAAAGAGTATTTGGCAGGATTGTTGTTGGTGGAGGTGAGGAGAGTGCGGGAGCAGATTGCACGTGCAGGTAATAAAATAAATGTTGAATAAGTGGGAAGCGTGTAGTTGAGTTGAAGTTGAAGGGAGCGCACGTTGTAAGTGAAGGGTGAAGGGTAATGAGTAGAAATGAAAGATTTATGGGCCTTGATTGAATTTAAGTTTAGTGCATTTTATGTGGGGCTCCAAGTGACTGAGTCAAGGCAGGAATATTAATACACCTTTATCTTCCCTTCAGTCACAACTTCTGGCTTACTCAACCAACTTCCTCACGTAGATCTACTCACCTGCTCCCAACTAATCCACTACTCTGTCCAAACACCCACAACCTCTATTCTGTACTCAATACGTCTATAGCGTATACAGCGTTGTCCCAACAATGAAATTCTGCCTTTGTGCCTGTCACTTCTCTGCAAAAGTCCGTCTTTGTTGTATTGTTTGTATAAGTATATAGGCTTACAAGTTACATACATAATACGTGTAAGGTGTAAGCCCACTTATACTTACATCTGTTTTAATGGAAATAAGTGCTATCAACTAACTGCTCTTTTAATTACTTCATTAAGTAAGTAATAAGTTTCATGTATTTAAGTAGGAATGCAATTCGTGTCCGGCAACTCAAGAACATGTTTACGTCGCTTTTTATGTCACCGTGTCGTAGTTCACATCAGTGTCAATGTTCACTTCGTTACTTGTTACACGCAGTTTTGAGTCGGTTTCTTATCTAAATTCAAGCTGAATCAAAAACAAAGCATTGTCATTATTAGCTGAGCAATGAAATAATAATGCGAAGCAGCAGAATGAAGTTGCGTGGCGGAAAAAGGCAATTAATGTTGAATGATTGACTGTAGCAATTAGTTACTGAACGTTTGAGATATCAGCAAACAAGTCATAAAAAGCGAAGATAATTTTTAGCACAAAACAAGCCCAAATGAATATATCTACGCAGTACTATGTAGCTTTGTAAGTGATCAGTTCATTTCCACAGTTGCCTGTGAAAATGTGTGTAAGAGGGAACTGGAGAGTGAAGTCATTAAAATCATTATTATTGCAATTAGTTGTGTTTTTAGTTAAATATACTGGGACTCCCCATTAACTTAAATTACAGTGCGATTAGCGATACGTTCCAATTTACAATTCTCTCATCATGCAAACACAACGACCTACTTGTGTCGCTATATAAAGGTGCATTGGCATATTATGTATTATTTCATATTATTAAGTGAAGTTAACAGTACTACGCTCCTCTATATGTATTTGGTTATGTATATTTGATTGTGGACACAGGCAACTAGCAACTGGACAGTGTAAGCAGTTTCAAAAAATTGCTATTTACGTAGTCAGAAATAAGTTTGAAGAAAACAACGGATGAGGACTTTTGCAAAGTGTTTCTGCATTATAGATTGGTAGGGAGGGTTTGTGTGGCTGAAAAAAGAGATGTTTGTGTTATTGTTAAGGTATGAGAGTGCGTACAATGCGTGGTCGTGTAGAATGAGGTGGCATTGACATTTTGGCATTGGGACATTAGTTATATCGAGAGTGGTGGATAGAAAAACTTTGCTGAGCACGCAATGGACTTGTGATGCAAAAGAGTCGGAAAAGCAA
Source organism: Pogonognathellus flavescens (assembly GCA_019776165.1). NCBI lineage: Eukaryota > Metazoa > Arthropoda > Collembola > Entomobryomorpha > Tomoceridae > Pogonognathellus > Pogonognathellus flavescens. Next base: position 3,508 of record JABASD010004157.1, read on the forward strand.
TAAAAGCTGAGCCTTTCTCTGGACATAAATTGAGAATGCCATGAAGCATGTGCAAAACTGAATAGTGCAACGCAACCAACTAAACGCACTACATCCATTCATTCGTATGTCATTCCATTCCCTCCTGCTCCATTCCAAATCATACTGAACTCACGTACAATATTCACCATATTCATCATCAGAATCATCACACAGGCTTTGACGAAAGTTTAGCCGATAGATCCAGTCGAGCGGGTTTGGGGGGAATTTTACGACAAAAAATGTTGGCTATATGCTTTTTTGTGTATGGTCACAACATGTTTTGTTGTAAAATTCCCCCCATACTAAATCCACGTGAGTCTTTTTGGTCAAAGCTGAAAGCCTATTATTTAGCCTATGCATCATCATATCATTTTCATCTCATCGCCCTTTGTTCCACAACAGCCCACTTTCACGATTGTACATAATATAAAATATTATATCCGAAATTGTTGCCCCGTGTGGTCATCGTCAAACTTTATTGTTTCACAACAACCAAAAATATTTCCTTAACTTAACTGTACACGGATTTCCGTTTCAGTCGTCTGACTCAATTGCTGTATCAGCCTCTTAATCTCATTCTTCATTCTTCACTCACCTTATTATACTAACGTTTTCATTGTTGGCCATATTGATGAAGCATTGTTGCTTACCTAAAATTATTTAGAGAACTGTGGGGAGCACATTTTCGGTTAAATCCATGTTCTCATCGAATTACAAATAGTGTGCAAAATGTTTTGCGGTTGTAAAAGTTTGTGCCTTTGCCCACAGCGTCGTATAATATCATGTAATAGAATGGTTCAGTAATTTCAGTGTAAGGTAACAATGCATAATTTACATTTAATTGCAGTCTTTTGTCAGTTAAGTTGTTATGTGACTAAAATAATAATGCATCACAGTCACCACAAATTATTTTGAGTTTAGAAGGACAATTTTGTTACATTATTGTCTGGCTGACTCCTGCCCTATACCTTATTATCTTCGTCCATTCTGAACAGTAATATTCTCAACATGACAAATAAAATTAATAATAAAATCCAAAATGCAGATTACATGCTAATATTAATACCACAATGTCACACAGCATGAGATTTCTTATCGCACAAAGCACACAAACGAAGCCCATGCAATGCACAAACGCACAAACAAGCATTTTCATAGCTGAGCCCTGTCGTACAGTCTCACCGATTGTCTCAAACCCCACTATTTACTCATAATTTCTATATCTGTATCCTTAACTTTACAAAATGTGTTGGGAAGCGAAACAGACACATTACTAATGCTACTAGCACAGACCTGCATTATTAGACCGTTAGGTCTATTAAGAATGGGTATGATGTCCGTCTGTCTGTCGTCTGTGCACAAAAGTAGTGCTGGCAATGGATCGGGTTTGTAGTGGTAATGGGATTGGATTGGATTAGTAGTGGTGAGAATAGATGGAACTTGTGGTAGTGAAAATGGATCGGTTAGCAGTTTTCGATGTGATATAGAAAATATAGATTGTAAAATAATAAAATAATAAAATAAAATATTTCAAATAAACCTAACGATCTCGTTACATTTGTTACAGTTGTAACAGTTTATTGTCTCTGTGCTCATCTATTTTTTCTGCCCTTTGGTGAATGTAAAATCGTTAATTTGATCCGATTTGGGGTGAAGTTACATACATCTACTTATCTGATAGATAATTTCACAAGGATTCTTATTTCAAGTTTTTTTTATTGTAACATTGCCCCAAACCCGGACTTTTTTTTATATTAGTGAACATATTTTTACCCCCGTTTTGGATTATCTCCCGAATTTGACTACTTATGACTATGGAAGCAATTTAGAAACAATTTGCCTTCTAAAATTAAGCATATTCGATGTTTATAATTTTTTCGGATTTCTGCTTAGTTTGCGAGAAAAATAAAAAATTGTGTTTTGATTTGTCAACTTTCACCTGGCTGAAAGTTTGAAATTATGCTGAATTTTGTAAACCTGTTCTACTCAAACAGGTAGAACATAGTTTAAGTATTCCCCATCCGTGGAAAATGAAATGGCTCATGGCGGTGTGGAATCTTTGTTTCGCCAAGACTCTCAGCAGCTGCATTAAAAATCCCTGTATTGCTTCTACCTAGTTTCTAGTAGGCCCTTTAGCGTATTTCAGCGAAGAGGTTCAAGCTTCAATATTTCCAAGCAGTTGGAGATTTATAATTAACCTTGCCTGTAGTTTCTGTACATTGTATAAAATATGATATTTTCTGATGAATATTGATGAGATGAGAGCAAATATTTATTTACGAAGCTTCAATTTAATCGGCAGTAGCACGAAATCGATTTTTTGCAATGAGCGTGATTAATTTTTGCAAGCAGTAATCTTTTGCATAATTAATGAATGTGTTGTTTTCTGTTTTTCCTCACAGGGTGACTTCAGTTGGCCTTTTTCTCTTGACGTTCCTCGTTTTTTGGGCTGCATCGAAAACCACCATGAGCAGCGACAGAAAAGAGGTAAGGCTTTTATATCTTTACATTCAAGTTTGCTAAATTACTTATATAATTTTTATTAGCGTACACTTTTCCAAATTGCCATTGAACCTCCCTCAAACCAACCTTCCATTCACTCATAATTAATTAAACAACTCGTGAAACAAACTGTAAAGGTCTCATTATTTCGCATCCCCTCGCTTCGCTTTCAACCTCACGTCGAACTCACGATCATATTCTTCCATTAATTACAGTTTCTCTTATTCTCTCTATATAATAGTCTCATAATTTGGATTTGTTGAGATTATATAATTGAGAATGAATTAGGCAAATACGAAGAGGTGTACCACATGACCGAGTTGACATGATGAGATCATGAAGATGGCGAGAATGACTTTCCATTGCGACTGTGACTAGGTGGAATTACACGTATTCGTATTGCAATTACAATGAACTGCCTCCGGCCATTTCCCACAAAATGAAACTACATTTTAAGTCGTACATTTAGACCTATAGACAAAGACGTTTTTCAGTACAAATAACTTGTTGGTGTAGGGAGCTTGGGTCCATGGCGCATTATTGGGTGAGAGATATTTAAGCAAGTAAATGACATAATGACAAGAAAGATGATTTGAACTGATGTGGACCATCAAATTACAAAATGTGATTTGTCTGAGAAGAGCTGGGCTGAGTGCGTGAAACAAAATATTTTGTGGAAGGACAACTTGATGACAATAAATCATGAATAACACAAAGCATGTTGTTATACTTTATGATGACAAAGTCATATCAGATAATAATATCGCTGTCGGTTGACAATGAGTCCGTGCGAACAATGTAATTAGAAGCAGTTTTCGAAAAGATTAACAATAGGAAACGGTGTGTCATGATTCATCTATTCAAAATTCATCTATTCTATAATAATGTCAGATGTCAGGTACAACATAACTACAAATAAATATTACATATACCTACACATACACACGCAGGGGTTATATCATTATCATAATATATCAGGGGTTATATCATTTCGTTGTTAAGCGTCCAGGAGCAAAAACTGTTGAAGTTAACAGAAAAAGTGAGCCAGATTTGTCACATGAAAAGTTCTCAGAGTTTTAGTTTTCAGTCCTCTTATGTAACCAAATATTCGTGCGTTAACGCTGATGATGATCAGCGTTAACGTAAAACGCTACCAACAAAAAGTAAAAGTGTGCTACCTACTACCTACACTGATGCGTAGGCATTAGTAGTATTTAGTATTTTTTAGGCTATTAGGGAGTTAGTTAGGTCGAGTGAAGGAAAGATAAAAGTAGTACAGGCACACTGACTGAAGGATTATTTGATAAAAAGTTGCGTTTCCCAACATGTCAACTGTTCATACAACAATAGCCTTGTCTTGGCACCTCTTCCACCCAAACACACAGAACAGTCACTCCGTACTGTTTTCAAATGAATTGTGAACAGATGTAAATGTAACTAACTATAAGGAAAGGATCATCAGATAAAATTATGAGCCCAATCTCTTACTAAGACTGCTCAACTTCCCTACTTAACCTTACGATTTGGGATCAGTCTGCAGATTACGGTAAATCGAGTTGCAAAACGTTATCGCTTGTCACTCACTACTTCAATATGTCATTTAAAACCTAACGCAGGACTTTAATAGCTTTGCATATATACAGACACAATTATTTATACCTATAACATCGTTTAGGCTAGTAATTGGTAAAATATCATGTCTGCAAAGTTTGTTTAATTTATTACAAGTTTTACAAGTTCAGAATCCCAAGATGTTTGGTCCACTTTGCGGATAAAAAGAATTTTCGATATTATTTTATAAGTACATTTGTAAACATTTAGTTAATTTTCTTCTGGACATGGCCTGAGAATGTGTGGAAGAAAGAGAGTGGAGAGAACTTGTGAGTGTCTGCGTGGAGGGAACGGTGTGCGATGTAAAAGTTGATTGCGTGAAGGTATGAAGGAAGGGGTCCACGAATTTGCCTAAATAATGAATGCATCTGAATGATCTGAGTGCAATAAATTCACATTTTTGAGCATGGTTAGCTTTGTAAGACTTGACACATCCGCGGCTGAAAGGATGGAAACAATGGAATCAAAACTTCCCGTCCACTTATTGCTGTCAGTCTTGTGGATTTATTTGGTGGAACTTCATGTTTGGGAATAGTTGAGAGCAAATGGCAACTGTGCGTGTGTCCTTTCTTCAACTACCAACTCTTCTTAATGATCATTTTTTAAATCAGATTCGCTTATTTCATAATTAACAATCCAACAATTGAATCATTCAGCTTCAGCCTTCGCATTTCAACGTCATTTCTTTCTTCTGCTTCGTTCTTCTGGCTGGGCGAATGCAAAAGACTTTTGATCGTCAATATCGGCATTAGGATATTTGTATATGAATTTCATTCTTTCGTCTTGCTAATTAACGTCACTTCGTACATTCCAATGTTCTGTTCCTGGACAGGTTTATGTGTAGCTTGGAAATTATTTATTTTGCCAGTAGGAATGGGATGAGAAAATTAGAATGCTGCTCTCTCTCTGGCTACTTGCGTTACACGACGAAGGGTATAATCACAATAATCAGAGAGCAGCTCTGAGCTGAACAGAAGCAACTTCACCCACCCAACCACTTCCAACAAAGATGAACACAACAAGAATTTCACGCAAAAGTTACGATTGCGTGTTGACTGTTGAATTCACTGGAATTGATGTACACGCAGGCAATTCATAAACATACCAAATTAAACATACATGTAAATAATCAACGAGTTTACCTCCCCAACCCAAATTCAAAGAGAACTCAATATAAGAAAAAGTAACGTGTACTTACTGTAACGATTAATAGCTTAAAGCTTGCTATTTAGATTTTAGGATATATACGCTCTACTGAAGGAATTTTGTTAGTTTGAAAAGAAACTTTTTACAAGTCCCACACTAATTGCAAAAACATTCCCACATTTCCCACAATACGTGGCTCCCATAACAATAACGACTTTTCAATATTGGGATTGTGTGATTTGTGTGTGTGAGTGAATCTCTACAAATCTATTCTTCGTAGATGTTGTGGTACTACAGTTGAACAGTTGAAGTGAAAGGCCAAATAAATTGGCTATAAAAAACCTGCCGTTCATGTTGAGACGACCACCGTTACTTTTATTAAGCCAAAGCTCAACTCTTCAAATCCACTCACATGTTTCTAGCCATATTTTTAATCCAAGCACAGATTCCTCGGATTCTCACAATGACACGTGAAACTTCCTTGCTTCTTTATTGCCACGTTCGCAGATTTCTTAGACTTCAGCCCAACTCTTCTTTAATCACCCACGTTGGAACTCGGACGTAGTAGTTTATTACAAGCACTTACACAGTATGCAGCAAACCCGGACCCTACAAAATAAGTTTCATATTTTTTACTACTACCTGCGCCATACAGATAACATTTTAAACAGAAACAGATAGACAAAGCATAATAATAATGATTATTCCTTGGCAATATCTGCATGTAATCTTTCAGGATTAGACGATTGATGGTGACAGAATCTCGAGAATCTTGTGTTGTAGCCATCCCACTACAAAACTGCCTCTTCCAAAACTCTTTCTTCCCCGTCTGCATAATAGCCAAGAAGGTATTCATCCTGTTGGGTTATTGAAAACCCGTTAGTGGTTATCGCTAGCGAATATAATTGCTGCCAGAGAAGCAAGATATGCAAACAATCTAACAAGCTATCGCACCATCGCATTGTCATGTCTTGTTCCGCATGTACCATTCTTTTGTAGACATGTAAAATGTCATTCTGCTTCCAAAGCTCTGCTCACTATCAGCTAAACACCTTGGTCTAGCAGAAAGACAAGTGCGAGTGCACTCAGGTAATCTTCTTTTGTGCCACCTGCACATCTCCCCAATTACCCGAGAGCAACAAAACAACTGTCGTTGTCAACTCATCGGTAATAAATATTGGGGGATAATATTGTCAGAATGTGTCTCCAGAGTTAATCAACGATCACATTACAAAACCATCATTTGTGTAATCCCAGATACCTTGTTAATAAATGAGAGGACAAACTTGAAATAGTATCTCCATCTTATCTCGTCATCAACTCAACAGGCTAAAACATCTTTTATCTTTCACTTTTATCAGATCAACAATTTTCAACCTTGCCTGTTCACAACCCTCATTCACACACTTCGGATAAGTTTGTTCCTAAAACTCGAAAATACAAAGGGTGAATATTTTATTGAATAATTTATTTCAAGTGGAAAGACATATTCAGTGTAGGTAACTAGTTTCCAAATGGAGCACCGAAAGCGGTCTGTATTTTATAAATGCTTTGCTCCCGAGACAAGCCAGAGTCATTAGAAGGGTATCCATTCAATCAATTATCTACAAGTCACCTTTTGAGTTACTAGTATTACTCCTTAATTAAACAAAACAATGAATTTCTTTACTTTGCATAAATTATGTCTTTCCTTATAACAGATTACAGAATGTGTTGATTTAACGAATTTCTGAATATAAATACCAGTTGAGTCAGCATCATTTTTTAGAGATAAAGGCACTTTGTTCCATTAGTTGTTAATACAGTACATTAAACAATTCGTAAATATTGTAAATATGATTTATAACAAGCCAGTTTCTTTCCTGCCTTGTACTTTGGTCTGAGAAAACAAAAAATTGTCAGCGACTTAATTTTAGTACCTAAAACGTTTTTTAAGAACATCCTTACTTACTTAATGCTATGATATAGCAATATTTCAGTTACTGTTAACTTTCCCTTCCCAATAGTCTATTACCGTATGCGCTTTTTTACAGGATACAGATACATATTTTTTTCTCTTTTACATCAATATTTTTATATTTAAGCTTCATTTTTCGTATAAATACATTTCTTTTTCGTCTATAGTTGGATATTAATATTATAAGATAGAAATACTTAATTATAACACTAATTTTGGATCGTAGTGATTTTAAAGAAATATTTCATGTGGGTCTCCAGATTGTGATTGCATCATGGGATATCGACAATACATACGCATTTATTAAAATATAATGGCACCGTTCTTTTAACATAGTGAAATCCAATGGCAGATGAAAATCATTTCTCTAAATAAAACGGGGGTTTATTTTCCCATTTTTCCTTGGGTCACATTTATAATGTTTCCTTTAAACTATATCGGAGGTCGGAAGAGTTTACATTATCATATCTATTATATTTCCAAATCAATTATCCATAGTGCATCTACATACATAACCTACATACTACATTATACATTTCTCTAACCCTAATTGAAGTTGACGTAAGTTGAAGAGATTGAATGAGCATTGAAACATAAGAATTTCTTTTGTGTGGATGAGTGGAAGGAGTGATGGAAGTAGCTTGTGGCAATAAACATTACATTGACCATAATTGATAATGAGCAAGTGAAGTGGAAGCAGAACGGTAAAAAATGATTAGCGAGTGGATGGTGAAGGTAATTTATGTGCGCAAGTAGGAGTTGCCTGTTTGCATAATAAAAGGAAGAAGGACTGTAACTGTTGAAGAGAAATAAGAGAATATATCGTTCAGATACAGATTGGGGATATTGTAATGAAATCTTGCTTATATGTTTGAATGTTATTGTTATTGGGGCGATCATAATAAAGTATGTGTCGGGAGAAGTGATGTGTGGTTGAGGCCTTAGGGCAGCCTGTGAACGTAATTCGGTGCTAATTATCATATGGTTTTGTCTTGAAACAGTTACGAACCCGGAATAAGAGAGAAGGGTCGTGGTCAGGGTGGTCGCACTGGAGTCCTTGTTCACGTACTTGTGGAGGCGGAGTACGCACCCAAACCAGACACTGCCAAATAAGGTACGTTCCATCCATTCTAATATCAAATCAGTCATCTACGCAACAATATCTTCACAAACACACATAAATCTCCAACAAATAACAATTCCTTCATTATAACTTCTATACCATTCCATTATATCTGGCATTCATCTACAAGCAAGAAACAACAACGTCAAAACGACTTTCATGATTTTCTCTCTGCTATCTCCATTTCCATTTATTCCACATTCATATTCTGCGACATGACTATGAATGACTGTATTATTATTATTATTATTTATTACAAACCAAAATGCACAGTAAAGGTGTTATGACTTTTTATTAGCAAATCATTATACTCTAACATTGCACTCATTTCATTCTGCTTGGCTACTTTGTAGTTACGTAATAAAATCAACCCTGCCAAAACTGCCCTTTGGTATCGCAAAACTATTTCAGTCTCATTGTCAGGTCTAAACAAATAATATTGTAGTTCTCTTATGTTCCTTCCCTGCCTGCTTTAGCTACACATCTTTGCAACGTTACAATACACTATTATATACATGTACTGATGTACTACAACTATGCTTTTTTGCCTTCATTTTAACACTTCATTTCTTGTTCTTTTAACCTTACACTTTTGCATTGCTGCTAGCTGCTGTGCATTCCTTCTCCTGGTGTGTATAATAATTTATAGTTTTATATAATAATCTGTTACAATTATAACAAATATAATCAAGTACTGCAAGTCAAATTAAAATATCTAAACTGAGTTTTTGAATGCACATTTTAAAATATATCACCAAAAACAATTAACCCGATCCATTCCCACCACTACTTTTGTGCACACAGTACACAGACTGACTACATAATTAGAACATAACTAACTTTATAGTTATTATCTACAGACAGATATAAAGTACCTGATGGTACTTAATAAGGATATGGTTCTCAACCTTAATTTTTTGTGTATGACCCATGTACAGTATTTTAGAAGTCCGATGTTTGTTACACTGTTTAACATTTATTGACTGTGCTCTGGTTTTTTATTGCTCAACCAAAGTTCTTCTAATGGGACTTCCCATTAACATGAAAAGCCTGATTTCGTTTTATTGGCCGAGTGCATTATTTGACTACATACTTAAACTCTCACCTTAAATCTTCACACCATTTTTGTATTCCAAATAAGCGGATTATGTAGTCGGAGCAGTTTGTAGCCGCTTTCTGCTCCTTGCTTTTATGTGAAATGTTGGTAGCAAATAAGATATCGTCATGAGTAGCAACATTTGAGTTAAATGTTCATTAGTGTTGTTGTAGTCACAACACACGAATTTAATCGGAGAAGTCCATTCGCCTTTAACCACTTTGTACTCACCAAACCTTTAGTGGCTCTCTTTCTGCTTTACTCTTTCTACTTTACTCGTTTTCTTTTGTCTTGTTAATTCTCTTGTAACTATTTTCTTGTTATACTTCCGATTCCTCACTTCTCAGAATCTCCGAATCTCTACTTACTGCCAAGTAAAACGCATTAACTTTTTGTGAGAGGAGTAACTGCAATTTCCTGCCACTTGTTAATATCTACACGCAATGCACACCTTTTCGTTGCAGAGTGGTCGCAGAAAGGAATTGTTTAAAAGTTTTGTAATGTATGCAAAGATGTTCAATTTTGTAAAATGTGGAGCATTATAGTTAGGCAAATAAATAAGTGGCGAACTTAACCCTTTCAGTACCTTCTTTTATTTCTAATCAGTCCGCTCCTATTTAGTCGCCAGGTTATAAGCCTGTATATGGTGTAGATTAGGTAATAGGTATCTAGTACCTACATCTACGTAGTTGCAACAAGGTGCATGCACGGGCACACAAAACAAGGATAGAGATGATGTTGAATATCTTCGTAAAGACTTATCTGTATGTTCTAATTTGTATGTGACACGAGGCAGATTTTGTGAAACAGCTAAAAATTGAGTGGCTGTAGAGGTGCGAGTAACCGACTGGCAATTGGGAACTTGTGGATTCGATTCCTACAAACACAATCCACTATTTCCTCTATTTAACAAAATCTGTCTCATATGTGCCATAAAAATTTCTCCGAGGTATAAAGTCTATTAATTTCCATGCACCACTTATCTGTTTGTTTATTAGGTAAGTATTTATTTTGTTACCGTAAACTTTAGACCAGCCAGGAATAGAAGATTAAGCATGAAGATTTGTTTTTGACCTTGCTCCAGTTCACAGAGGAGCATATTTATCATATTTCCGTAAACCTACTTACTAAATGTTCTGTGAGAAAGCGATGCAATGTCTATGGCCATCAAGGAAAATGAAATTCTTAGCACATCTTAATTAATAGTAAAGTAATGCTCCTATACTAGTAAGGCACCACACACATTGCGATACTGTGAACAAACAAAACCAAAACTGACATACCAAACAAGACAAAATTCATTAAGGATGCAGCTTGCTTTCACTGACTTTCACAGTAGTAAGCTCACATTTCCGCGGGTACAATGTAACGTAGCGTTTATTCAGTAGAAGAGTTATTTTATACTTTTAGTTTTTATGTTTATCTATGCATCTATCATACTATATCATACCATATCATATCATACTATATCATATCATACTATATCATATGTATGATATAGTATGAACCAGAAATGTGGACTCAAAATTATAGAAGTGGTAAAATTATATATGTGGTACATTGGGAAAATTAGAATGGGACTTGCATATTTTGCCAATGAACCTTTGGCGGTGTAACAGAATAAAAGTGAATTCCGGTTATGTTGAATACTTTCCCCTAAAACTGAAATTCATGATATGTATATGGTGTAATTATTGTGTGTGTACTTCAACTACTTTAAACAGCTTATTAAGGCCAAACTTGTTTGGGCTTTATGCGAATCCATTTATGACAGTCTGCCTGTCTGTCCGTTGTCCGCAGTCCAAGAAGTTTGGCCTTACTTACATCCAATCTTGAGTTAGGTTTATTTTTGTTGTGTTGTGCTGTGCGAACATCGAGTTTTTTGTAGCATTCTCCAACGTCCAAAATGCATTGTCATTCTCCAATCTCGTCTTAGCAAGGAGAAACTAAAATTAGCTTAAAAGTTCAAAGTTCGGTTTTATTAACGTGTCAAAAGTAGTCATTTGAATGAACAGTCTTTATCTGTATAACATTACAAAATCAGTACAACATACGTATACCGCTCTTCCCTACTAGACACAAATGTAGCAAATAATCATGAAAAACCCAGTGGGTATTTCTGAATTTACGTGTTCTTCGGGTATTGGGTTCTTTATAACAAGGAAAAAACAGGGATTTAAAATTTTATACAGTTTTCACAATATTCGTTCCTTGGTCTCCCCTGTGAAACGTAAATACCTACATTTAATTTTTAATTGATGAATACTTGTCTTATTATTACCAACATGCATTTTCGTTATTTTCTTACAGCAATACATGATAATTATGTCAATTTAAATCATGTTACTTCAATTTTAGCACGTTTTGAAAATCCTTGCAACCATCCAAAACCCAAAACACCGATATCCACTTATCCTCGGTTTTTGTGTGTTTCGGTATTTCATTTTCTGCGGAAGATTGCATGCAGATTGTGAATAACTGCATGCTGCAGACATAGTGGGAGTTAATCTTTGAATGAGTTGGAAGGAATGATTTGCTTGTGGATTGGAATCATATAATTCCGTGTTACTTGGCTGGTTGTATCGCTCACTCACATTATCAACGAGGACTGTGCGTGGAGGGCTATGACTTGGTTGCTGGCTGGGCTGTAGCTGCTATAATACGGTTAAAGAAGTGAATGAATTTTTGATTTCATGTGTTCAGGTAATTTGATTGCATCTTGCTATTTGGCTTAAGTAACTGACTGTTGTGAGTGAGATTGGATCGCAAATTGGAATAATGAAAAGGCTTTGTAGCGCACTGTAAATTTGGTAAATTATAGAGAAATGACTGAAATGAGTGGATGTAGAATGTGGAGGAGCATTTGGAACTGAATGAAGTTTATCTCTTCCTGTCCTGCCTTCACTTTTGCCTTCCATCTCCAACCACTCAGACTCTTTCGTAGTCCACGTCCCTACTCACCTTTCCTTCCTCTCCTTCTAAAACACACACGCTTTATCCACTTCAGTCAGATTTCTGTTTTCTGCAGCGTGTGTATTACAGAGTGAAGTCGATTAGTCGATAACATCGCAATTTCTTATTAATATGTTCCTGTGGGCCTTACACAGGGGCGTAGAACCGCATGTGCTGTGGGTGCGGTGCATCTGGGCAGCAGGACGTAGGGACATCAACCGGCGTTTGAGGCCCCCATGCCTCGTTGACTTTGTTTGGCAGTTTGTACATTTGTCTCCAAAATTACCCAAACGGCTCATTTTTGAGCCGTTTTTTTTCTATGCGCGAATTTCGGATGTTTTAGATTGATTTTAGCCTTTTTTCACCCGATATGACTGCGCTGCTTTGTATGATCGGCACCTGTTCAGCATAGACCTACGATACGCCACTGGCCTTACAGTACCTTTTCCTTTCTTGTTGCTTGACCACCTCACATTTTATTTACATTTGTAACTAGGTTGTAATTCCTCCTATTATTACCGTCCAAACAACCCGACTCCTTGTCCCATGTAAAGCGACCAATACCTGTAAGTCTACAAGTACTAACTAATAGAGGCCGGCCCCCAACCCAAAACCCAGAAATTGGGTCAACCCAATCCGATTTGGGTTGGGTTGGGTTTCAGTTTTTTCGAAGGTCATTAAAAATGGGTTG
>JABASD010004158.1:0-16599 GCA_019776165.1 Pogonognathellus flavescens
AAAGCAGTGAGACAGTACAGTACAGCACAGCAGTGAGACTGAAACGGGCTGGTTGTAGTGGGAATGAAAAGATGGCGAGGCGATGCATTTTTTACATTCGTTAGTTGTAACGGTTTATTTGCCTAAAAAACAATCGACAGTCGTGAGTTTTTGTGCACACAACTTAACAATGCTCCAGGCGCCACACTCATTGTCGTGTTCGTGATATTTCTATATTGTTGTCAAATCATGATTTTCTTCATTATGTGCATCTTGTATATACCCAGATAGTGTATTCCTCTGAGTATACTAGTAGTCTTTCATGTCATGTCTTATACTTGACTGCCTGACTCATTTGAATGGACATAGTGGCTGAGTGACTCTGATTAGTCAGTTTGTACTTTGTACATTAATAATAAAAACAGGGCACATCCAAACTGAATGATGAGAGATGAAGGATTAAAAGCTTCTTCCGTGTTCAATTTGTTTTTTGCTACTGTGTGTTCAATTTGATAATCAATGCTGCATCTATATCCAATTGGCTTCATTTCGATGTGATAAGATATTCTACTTAATTCGATTTGCATATGATTAGCCAGCACTTCTGCACAACAACAATGTGTGGGAAGACCCAGTCTTGTTTTGATAAGGTGGACTAGATTTACTTACAAGAGCATTAAGCTACATAAATGCCATGTGCTTGCCATGCTGTCTTTTCTGAAGTACTTTTCCAAGTGCAGGAGGAATTCAGTTATCTCTGTTTAACTCGTGTGAGTCAGATAATCTTATGAATTGAATAGTTTGGATTCGGAAGGAGAGTCATGTTGTAGTCACAGATGTACACCGGGAGTGCAACGTGTAAGTAGTTCTGGTCGTCGTAGAAATAAAATGTGTCTCTACTTGAGTCGGTTGACTTGAGCCAATCATTGTAAATGGTTATTGTTATGCCCTGTAATCATTCCGAATTGCTTGTGCTTATAGACTAGTGCAAATATTATTAGGAGTGCCGCGTGTACGTGTTCTGCGTTTATTTCCTCTGCCTTTTCATGTCGTGAATGAATCGTGGTCTGTGTGGCAGTCTGATTCTCTGGTGATGACGATGAGGATGAGATGAGACGATGAGTATGTCCAAGGCGAAAAAATGTGCATGTCTTCTCACTTATTCTGAGGATCAAGAAAAGAGAGCAGAGCAAACGGACATTCTAGAGAGGGAAGAAGATGTGGGGAATCTTGTCCTGTGTGTCCTGCTTCAGATTTGCGTACGCATCTACTTACATTGCATTACCGTACACTTCTAGTCCACTTACATTCAGACGCTGAGCAGAATGTGATGGCCTGATAGTGGTTACTGGTTAGTGGATGTGGGTAGCTGTAGTGTGTCACATTGTCATCTCAAGCTCTTTTGAACATCATGGAAAACTTTTTGTCCTCTTAAATTGCTGTCGACTAAGAAACTCTCATCTCATCACGAAATGTCGTACTTAGACTTCTTCTATCTCCATCCACTCACTTCTTCTACACACAACAGCCCGAGTTCTATTGCCATTGCTTCACTCACTTTATACGCAAACACAGTATGACACTTACACACTGAAGAAATGACAGAGTTTGCAGTGACATTACCATCGGCAGTCGCATTCTACAAACGATCAGACAAAGCTGATGGGATGAGATGTCATATCTTCCCTTCCTCTTCTAACTTCGCCATTACTACGTGTATAATGTCACAGTCCTTGTACAATGTACTAGAATTATCAACATCGGCATTCGTCTATACACGTTTCGCCTATATACCGATTTGCCTTCAGTGCATGCAATTTCGACTACGACTATTATTCCTACGCGTTGTTAGCTTTTCAGTTTTTTCTGACTTTTTACTTCTCTTCTTTTGCGTTGTAAGACGCATTTGGTCAGGAAGATCATGCAGCACACATTATAATGCAGCAACAACACCGAACAACACTTAGGTTTAACAGAGATAGCAGGTATCAAGTTGTTGTAGTAGCATTGCTGTATATTTGTAGTTGTAGAGTTTTGAGTAGGTATACTAAGTAGGTTTGGTCCGTTGTGTGTTGGTGTATTATTGTTTGGGAGTAAGGCATTCTACGATGTTGAGAGAGGAGACAGATAGTAGAAGGAGCGTTAATACGCAAAGATGAGGATGGGATGATGATGATACGAGCAAAGTGAAAAACAGGACTGGAGGACTCTTCGTGGGATTTGTGAGCGCGTGGAGATTAAACGGCAGAGAATGGAGCATGTTGAGAAAAGCATGGAAATGGAAGTGCATTTTGTAGTAGTACACGCTGAAGAGTGATAGCACATTTATGTGCACACAAAAACACATTACATTTAGAGAGATGAGATGACTATGGACTGTGGCTTGAGTTGGGCTTCAGAAGATTCGTAGAAAAAAAAACATTCCATATAGGCAGAGTGAATATGACTTATGCAAATGTGCATTGTTAAGCAGAATAAGTAGCATAGTTACTTTTGTATTGCAATGCATTAAAAATGTGTCTGTGTAGGTACACTTGTTGTTGGGAGTAGTAAAGACGAGCAATTTGGATGATGCAAGTTGATTCTACCACATTTATAAATATATTTGACTCTGATCGTCTCTGGTGAATTGCTTGCATTGTATAATGTTGTACACATGTCACAAAGATGATTTTTAGTGTTGGTGGTTTTTTAGTGCTAATGCTGAAAGTACAGTGTGGTGGTTTCAGTGCACGCCTACAATCAAATCATCCACAGATCATAATTCAGCCCTGTCGTAGGTAGTGCCACCACTGCCTTGCCTTAGTATTCCTTACTTTTGCATGTACTTTTATACTCTGACTCAGTCTTCTGTGCAAAGGCAATAAATGCTTAACATCCATTGCTCGTAAACGACAAGATGTTCTTTCGTAGTAAAAGTCAAAGCAAACTTAAACAAAGCTTTGAAACAAACACATTTGAAAAATTAGTATTGGCATGCGAATCAAGTAAAAGTCTAAGCCTATTGCTGCTAGTCATCGTAATATCCATACGTAATATTTATTATTGCTTCATGTGTGTACAGATCGTACCTATTTCATCTGTGCTTTGGTAAAAAGTAGCAAGTAATAACATTGAAGGTATATTATGTCTGTGTGTGCCTAATCTCATATCTTAGCACACGTAATAATTTTACGACTGTATTGCTTACTCGCTTAGTATGTTCAAAAATTTGAGAATAACGCAACGAAGTACTTCTGCTGGTCTGCAAAATACTCACAATTTTATGCTTACATTATTATGGGGTAGTATGTGTACTAGAAGTACAATGATTTTGTACGTTCTACTAATATTGCAATGAGCAACGTCTCGTAATGTCTGTGTCAGGTGAGCAAATGGAAGTAAGGGGTTTGGTGTGGTTGCATGTGCATTATTCGTATGTGATGGCGATTGAATGAAACCCAATTTGAAGTGGAAGAAAAGAAGGTCCCAAGGGTTTGTGTCGAACTACTAACTACTCCACTCTCTGTCTGATCTGATCTGATCATTCTTATTGCACTGCGCTATTGTGTTGTTTTGTAGGTAAATATTGTATCGCGTTTATCGTTTGTTACATCAAGATAGTCTCGTCTCATTGCACGACTTACACACAGGAGCAGCTGTACTCCACTCACGTTCAGCTCTGTACTAATACCACACTACAAATATTCAAACCAAATACTTTTATGCATGCACAGCTCTTGCAGGCATTGTTGTTGTGTTATTTCTGTGTCCTGCTGTCCTAGAGTGGAAAAATAATAATATTTTATATAAGCACAAATGTCTAACAAGTAAATATTTACTGATACAATAGAATTCAATAGCACTTCTGCTTAAGTGCAGTAATAGGCAAGGTGTATAGAAGGGAAAACGAAGTGGAATATTATTATCGATAATTGTATGCACACAGAATGGCTAGGCAATACTCGATGGAATATAAAGAATGGAGCAGACAGAGACTTTGAGATAAAGGTGCTGGCTTTGTATTGCATTGTGTTGCTACAAGATTTGAGATTAGTCGTTTAGCTGGAGTATGTATCATGTGCATTGGTACTTCGGCGTACCTACCTGAGTAGTGGAGTATGAAGCATTGAAGTGTATGGTTTTTGCCATGATGGATTGAATTGAATGGGATTTCGTCTGTGTGGAGCATTGTTGCATGTTGTTGCATTGAATCGAGTGATAGTGAGACTGTGTACGTGTATTTGTTTGCCAGTTACTTATTAGTGGCATGTTCATACTTTAACTGCTCTGGTGTTGTGTTGTGTTTGTTGTAATGTGATGTTATGTGAGTTAGTCGGACGAAGAATCAGAAAGCTCAAGTCAGTCACAAGAAGAAGTGTGTCACACTCAACTCAGAGGCAGGACAGGCTGTTTGGCTGGTTTCGTTGTCCTCTTCTTTGCTGGTCTACTCTGTGCACGCATATAAGATATAGACATGACTTACAAGACAGAGCTGGTGCAGTCGAAGGTGTTCTGTACATTCTTAAGGGCATCTAGGTATTGTGTGTAGTTTGTGCGTCCGAGTTTATGTTGTGGTGTGTGCTAGAGCTGGTAGTGGTGAACTGCACTGGAAATATTCATGACTTACTTGACTTAATCTTTTAAAGCTGCTCTCTCACAACAACGAAATGTGGAATCAAATCAAAGAGCGTTTCGCCTCAGGTTGACTCACACACTTTGAATTCAATCTCGCTCATTATACCATAACGTCGTCTTGTGTACAATGTGCATGTGTTTAGTTTACAACACCGAACTTTCTTCTTGTGCCTCTAGTTCTACGTAACAAGTTGAACTTTTTCGAGTTATTCATAAAGTTTATGGTGTGGGGGTACACACAACTATCTCGTGTATTTTGATTAGTTATCTGTCTGTGTTTGGAAAAGAAATACGTGGAATAACTTTTACAAGAATATCATTATTACTACTAGTCGAGCACAGCTCGAAGAGAAACTTTACGTGCAAAAGTTGATTATGGTATGAATAGGTGGATTTAGAATTTCCATGAGTCTCCTTTCGATTGGCATCTCTTTATATGTGTAAACTTTGCATAGAGGAATTTCATTTGTAAGGAAATAGTTTATAAAGTGAACCTATTCCTATGAGTTGTGTTTGGGTGTATTGCGGAAGTTTCCTCTAATCTTATTCTCTCTGAAGACTCAGAAGAGCCTACGAATTAGAGTGTCGTTTGAATAGACTCGTAATACAGATTACGGTATATAGACGCTACACAATCTGCAATTCCATTATGGTCTTACTTTAGTAGTTACGTGAATTTTTGTGGCTTTGAGTAAGCTGCCATTGTGTTGTTCTCTATTGACATATTGTTTCGGAGTGAGTTACCCTGCTGGAGGTTTGTATTATTGCACTTATTGCGTAGCTTTGTGGTGGAAGAGACATAGAAAAAGTGATTCGCCTCGAAGCTTCAAGATTGGTTTACATTGGATGGGATTGGATGTTGTTTGCAAGATGTGAGATGGAATGATGAGAGTACAGTGCGACTGAAACTCCATAAGTAAGAGAGTTTCCTTCCGAAAACCAAGACCAAGTGCAAACAAAACAAGAACTGGGGGATTCTATCGTTACATCGTGTTTCATTGTGCCGTAATAGTAATGTTAATCTGCGGATTTCATGCTTAGCCTCTTCTTTTCAATCGTCAAGTTGATTTTCTGTGGCTTGGCTTCAATTGCTGAGAATTGTTAAGTTGACTTGACGAATTTCTTCCAAAAGGAAAAACAACAACTACTCTGCTACATGACAACTACATGTTGATGTTTCTCTGTGCAGCGTAATGTATCTGCACTCTCTGAAATAGAAAAATCAGGAAGAACTCGCAGCGTACGTTACATAAATACAAAACACTGCAATGCAACATTTGCTGTAGAAGAAATCAAGGAACATGAAATGAGCAAATGAGGAAAATCAGAGACGTGTTTAGTTTTGAAGTGAAGATTTTGCTGATAGTCATTCTCTCCTGCTAGGAAATCCACATGGAATGCACACAGCTCATCCTCATCGCTCCTCTAAGTCTCAGTTGGCTTCGTTGTTATTTTCTGCTGCGCCAGATGAAATTGGAGAATCTCGAGGAGTGAGTAAGCAAGCATGCAATGCAAGCAGAGACAAAAAACTCAATTCTAATTGAAATGTCATGTGGTGAGCGGAAGTTTGTTGGTGATATCAACTAATCAACTCTCTGCATTTACTGTTGCCCGTCCAGGTTGCCTCTTGCCTCCTATCACCAAATCAATTCACCACACACTTCATTTATTAACAAATCTTACTTCAGACGTGATGTGCATTTAATTTCATGTAGATAGAAAGATACAACAACTCCAATATCCAAACATCAAATTAAACTTCTTCGTATGCAGCATCACTGCGTCCAGATGCGGCTTTGTCGTCATCAACGAAAATAAATTCAACACAGACTGCATTAAAGTTTCGTTTCAGAATTGACTTGGTGGGCATCTTTAATTGTACAGCTATTTGTACTGTACATTTACCATTATCATCATTATTATTCTATTAGCATTAGTCGTCGGCTTTGATTGGATTTCTATGGCCGTGTTGCTGCTACTGGTTTAGTTTCCAAAGTAAGATTATCCGTGTCAAGTAATTCAGGATGCACTTAAACAACAAGTATAAATAAGGGCGCAAAGACATTGAGCAAGTGTAATTACTATGCGGGTATTTTTGTGGAAGATTGTGATTGCGTCTCTCTGTCGTTGGAAACCAAAGCTTTGTTAAATGAAGGTGACGATGATAATGCAAAGCAAAGATATCTGGACTCATTATCTACTGTAACGAGTCTAGCTGGCTTGGTACGGCTGAAGAAACATTGTATATTGAGTGAGTGAGTGTCAGAGTGTCAAAGCATAAAACAAATACGGCTATCTTGAAGAGCCAAGTAATTTGAGTTCTGATCCGGTCATTCGCCCAAAGAAAAGATAAAAGAACAGAAGACAAGTCAAAGTCAACTTGAGACAAGACAAGGAGCTCATTAAGTCTTCAAAGAGTTCACTCAGTCGTCTCTTCATTTCATCTTCTCAAAGCCACCCTCATCTCATCTTCAGCAGCATCAACAACGGAAAACATTTCTTAACTCGGAGCAGCCCAGTGCGGCTCAATCCTGCAGAGATTAATGGATGCGTCAAATGAGTTTCGGTTTATAGGCGGAGTTCCTACGACGACTGCACCAGGGTCTTCAAACAAAAGAAATTCCCCTGGAGACCTTTGTAAGGAGGGAGAGGGCAACTTGAGAAATGTTCCTGTTTGTGTTTGCAACACAAACAAAAATGTCAAATTGCGTTTTGTGTGGGACAAGGCATTTAAATTGTTTCAATCTCATCGCACGGTGTACAAAGCGCAGTCAGGAGTGAACTTTCAAGATTATGGAACTGTTAATAGCCATGGAAGTAAATGGACTCTGACGAGTAGTGCAAGCAAGAAGAGTAAAAGTTCAGGTGGAAATGGAAACAATACAATAGAATTGCCCGGGAGCCAGAGTAACAGCTGCAGCAATAATTGTTGCAGAAATGGGAATGAGACGGGGAATGGTTGTAGCAGCAAGAACACTGCAAGAAGCGCGAAAGATGTGGCTGAGCAAGAAGTGTCGGTTATTGTGCCAAGGAAACGAGCAGGTTGCTCAGGAGGGAAGAGCTGTGCACAGAGACAGAGACCTGTTAGTATTTCCGGGGGTGAAAAACCTGAGGGTGACGAAGACCCAGAGGAGTTTCAATGCAAACACCAACAAGCAACAACAACAACAACGAGTGCAAATGCGAATAGATGCAGATTGGCTAATTGCAACTGTGGCTGTTGTTGTGTCTGTTCATCGACTACAAAGAGAAACACAGCAACATTGAATACCACTACGGGTAACTTCCACCTACTCAAGTCCAACTCCTCTGCAGGTGCAGCAGCTCATCTAAGAAGAAGCCAAAGCACCAAAAGTCACTTCAGCGAAGACGCCAACTTTCATTGCTACAGTGAAGATATTCATCTTCATCCTCTGCCACTCCAATCTTCCTCTTCACTTCAACTTCCACATCCTCACCACAGACTCAAATATCTGTCCCCACGAAACGTCAACAAACACCAACCTCATCAACAACAACACCATCCTCATCCAAATAAACAGGAACTCGCAGACTGCAGTAATGCCAACTCCGCTTACGGCAGCAGTTGCGAATCTTCTCCTCATCAAGATCCCAGCAACAGAAAACGCAATCTTCAATTAGTGCCTTTCAATTCAAAGGACTTTTGTGACTGTGAAGAAGTGGACTCTTTGTCTCCGTCGCCGGATTTCGAGTCTTTAGGACTTGACTCAGGACTAGACACTTGGAAAACGCCCGGTGGTGGTAGTGCGAGTGGAGTTTCGCGTAACGTTTGTAGAACTCCACCGGGTATTCCACACTCGTCTATCGTGTGCACGATTTCTCAGAGAATTCCCGAGTTCGACGGCAACAGTGACAATATCTCGAGTAGTGCGGCAGTGAGTTGTGGCAGTGAGAATAATTTTGACGAAAGGAAGAATGAAATTATTCACAAGGATCATGTTACCAACAATGAAACCATGGACGGTTCTTCGGGTGGCTATGGGAATACCACAGTTGTTCTGATCGGTGCTGCGGAAGAATCCGAAAGAGTTGCGAAAGACGACGAGGCTGGATTGCATTTTAGTGACTATGATGTTGAGTGCATGAGTGAAATCGATCTGAACAGTGAAAGCGAGTCAGCTGCAGATTTCTACGAAGAGTCTAATCAACATTTTCAACAGTTGAATAATTCCACAGATAAAATGAAGTTTCTGCACCATCTTCATCAAAGTTTGAATCAAACGCCTTTTGCTGACAATGAGCTGGACAGTTTAGATTTGACATTGTTCGAACATTCCCAAGCCAGGGAGAGAAATCAAAGTCGGCAAAACAGCGATGAAGAAGGAGGCTTCCTAGAAGCCATGCAGCAACTGAATTTGGAAATGGACGAACATTTTTATGACACTGTGTCTTCAGAGGGATTTGGCATTGACTTTCCCATGACAATGACACAGAAAAGAGAAATGGATAACCGAAGCTATTGGAATTGGAGTGATGCTGGTAGCGAATTCGAATTCATGACCCCAGCGTCTGTCTTGATGAGTAAATACATAAATTCATAATTACACAATTAATGTACAGATAAAACCTTTAAGATTTAACGTTAATTTCGAAATCTGCACAAACAACAGTTCTTTTAATTAGCAAAGAGGTATTAAATAACATTACAGTGAGATTAACCAATTCCACGCAAGTGGTTTTACGATTCGCTGTTTTATATTCAGTCGTGTTCGTGTAACAGTAATTTTTAGTATTAAACTTTAGGCAATAATGTTAATTTTTCGTTTTACTGTAAATTCAGAACGCATTTTCATAAAAGTGCAGTATCATGTTGAATAATAACAATATAAGACGAGACAAGCTTAACGTAACTCTGTTTAGTAAGGCCTGTTGTTGCTTGCTTCATTCCCTTCCATCCCAGTACGGCAACGCACTCATATTTTTGTAACAGGATCATAAAAAGTAATAGTTACAATATTTTATTATCGTACTGCAGGCAGGATATTACAAGCAGTTGGTTTGGTTTGGTAGTTGCATTTAATTCGAAAAAGAAACTTAGCATATTTATATTTTCCATTATTGCGTTCATTTATTCAGGAGTGAGGAGGGCAGGCGAGTTTGCCGAGTGCGCAGAGCACTCATGTAATTAACAAACATTAAGAAATCAGAAATCTTATCTGTAAAAGTGAATGAGGAAGGATTAGTTATTTGTATTTTTTCTCACACGCCCCTGAAGTTTCCTTCAGTCAGTTCCATTTCCATTATTCCCATTGCATAATCATCCTCTCAGTCTGAGAGAGCAGCTCTGCTTCTCTCAGCCCAGTCAAGTCATAAACCATTGAAAGTGTTTTTCTGCATTTTTCATTATCCCACTACACCTACTCAGCTACCACTTGTGCTCCAACCATTCTGCAATGTGTGCAGAATAGCTGTGAATTGCAATGAAATATTATATTATATGCTGACGTTGATGATGATACTGAGACGCTAATGCTTTTCTCATTCTGAACCAGTAGGAGTAGGTACGGTAAACACAGGTGGATGCTGTGTCTACAAAAACATAGCAGTTTGAGTTGTAAACGGCTTTGTTGCACTTTTATTGTGGAAGGATCGGAACTGAAACGGGTTTCAGTTATGTTCTAGCTCTCAATGCTTTCCTATCACAGCCCAACATCGCTTCTGCCTTCTTACAATGTACAAATCCACAGTGCAGTTACAAAAATGCAAAAAATGACACTAAACATTATAGGGTGTGACGAGAAAAGAGAGCTCTGGCTTCTGTAATGTATAACCCAGCTCATCGTCTTTTTCTATATCCTCGTGTAAATGGCAATGTGTTATTTAGCTCAGAGCCAGAACAAACAGTCTCCTCTCCGTTTGCCTGAATTGGATTGAAATAAATATCTACACACAATTCCCTTTTGCCACTAAATATATTCAGGTTGAGTTGTAACTGTACAGCTTGGAAATACTTTGTACAATACTTCACTATCTCTCTTCCCTTGACGTTGACTCCAACTCGAAATGGATTTAATTTCCTTATTTTCCCTTTTACATTATGCAATAGTCTCACTTAATGCTCTTCCCTAATTACATGTGAATGTGCACCTCCAACACTTATCTTATGGCACTATTATACAATATCACTCCTCAATAGACTTTTACAGTACAATAGACTTTATGTGTGCTGAATACTACGCACGTAGCACTCGGCTCAAGATATCCCGTAGGTACATTGGCCATGCTCACTTGCATAACAACAAAAACAATAGAATTTATAGAATAGAGTTCAGTTGGCTTGAATGAGCTCACATAACACAAAATAACTTCACACTAGACTCACTTTGGTTTAAATAGTTAAAGTATTATTAGTTTACTTTAGCAGTTAGTCTTCGTTTATGGTTTGAGCAAGTACATCGTTTAGCTGGCCCTTGAATTGTATTTGGGGTGAGCTTTGTGGTCGCTGTGTTTGTGTATGAGTTCATATGCAGAGAATTCTGAGAATAAAGCAGGGCTAAATGTGACTATTACCAGAGATGGCTATCCATTCACTTGAGATGCTAATGTTCTTTGGCTTAAGGTGTGTAAAGAGCTAATTAGCTTGGAATTTATTTCTCTTTTAAAAGCTCCATGCTGTATGGTTATTGGTAGTTGCTTGGAGTGGCTTGACGAGATTTTTACGACATTAACCTGAGCGTGGAGTACAAGAACGCGTAGAGAACACATCATCATGCCACACAATGTTCACAATTCTTCTATTGGAATTTTAAAGTACCTTTTTAAGCCAAAGGTGCATGGAGTTGCCAACATTGGTGTGATGTGACCAAACTCAAGCTGAGACTTTACTACTACCACCACTGAGACTGTGTCAATCAACTTGACTAAGCGAAAAACTCGTCAGCTGACATGAGCATGAACCAGCTTGGTTGGCAATGAGCTCTTTACACTCTTTAATCAATCAGGATAGCGTACACTTAAAACAGTTGGGTAGAAAGATGTAAAATGTAAACAGACCAGACGCCACCAGATCAGATGAGGAGAATGAGACGTGTCTTTTCTCAAAAATACATTAGACATAAGTAGAATAGAGTGGAACACAAGGTTAGAGTTTTACTGAGCTTGTACTACACTAACAATAAACACAAATCTACCAAAGTGGAATAAAGTACTCCGTGTACCTACCAAAGCCTCTAGAAGCACAAATAATAATCACGGCTTCACACCAAAACGTTTCACTTCAGTTCCCTTCGTTCTGGTTAACTGAGCGAAAGTTTCGTCAAGTCTCATTTACGATCCTTGATTGCATTATGTTACGTGTGGGTCCTATAATCAGCCAGTCCACGTCCGTCGTTGTCGTCCACGTTCTCAATCAGCATTGCTTTCAAATGCACTTTGCATTTTATTGTGTTACTATGTACAGAATGTGCAAAATGTGCATGCAAGTGATAAGCCGAGGTCTCTTCAAAGATTTCATTTCTACTAAGGTGCTGCTACAGACACACAGCAACTATTTTATCAAGTATTGATGATTCTGATAACGAACTAGAAGTTTAGTCAGCCAGCAGCGTAACAGCGTCTGAAATACCTAAAGGTTGAATGGAAAATGCAATATGTTTCTTACACATGGAAGAAAATGTATAATATTAGTGGCTTGGGTGGATGTATGCATGAACATGTTGATTTTATACACAGTCATCATCTAAAATCGCATTGCAGCGAGCAATAAATGGTAAATCACGTATTAATGCTAATGTGTTAAGTTGATTAGCCGTTTTGTGTAGCGTATGAACTACGTGGCTTATTAGAAATGCCCTCAATGGGCTTTTTGCTTGCCTTGCCTCTCAGTACGCGCACTAAATGTGTACAACGACCAAGATAATAATACCATTTTCACATTTACTCTCCACTTCTATCAAATATGTAGTTTTGGTGTGGAGAATGGCGAAGGGACTCTGGTTAATAGTCCATAATGAGCAGAGTAATGGCTACGCGTTGTCGAGTAATATGTTTTTGTGTTACTGTGCTCATATAAAGCAATTCCAAAAGGCTACAACATTTATATGCATGTACAGCAATAGAATTACATTCATGTAGACAAGCACTGTGGTGTGCGTCTAGAACCTTGCTTGTGTATATACCTGTAGGCTGCAGTTATGTACTGAAGATATTTTATATTCATAAGTAAACAGCTAAAGTAGGCCCAACTACTAAATGACTCACTTACTGTTGATTGTATTGTACTTATGAGATGTTTATGTATTTGTGTCAGATCGGGATATACCCATGGGCCACAGTCCAAGGGGACATCCGCCTGATGTCGACTGGGATCCTCACTTTTGTGTTCTTAACCAACTGGACCAAACCTTCACAGCGTACCGGAGCGAGGAAATGTCTGTAAGTTATTTTTACCTTTATTTTCCTTTTATCTTTATCTCCACTCCATTTAGTTCAAGTGAACTGTATGGACACGACTTTAAGACAACGACTACCTGTTGTTGCCTACTTCCTTTGGCTCACTGTGAGAGTAATGAATTCATACAACTGTGAGAGTTCAGAGGTGTCACTCATCTTGTTTTTGTTTATGACTTTTAATCTACAGCTCAGAGCCAACTGGTAAAGTGTAGATTTAAATTTGCAACGCTTGGTTAGCTGAATTAAGTCGAGGCGAGCAAGCGTGGCGTGAACCACTTGACTTTGAATATCAAACGACAAGATAATAATAGCCCAGTTAAATGGCAACCATTCAGTCAATGGCAAAGTCTTGACATGAAAACCTACTGGTTAGAACTGGCTACTAGAAATGTTAGCACCAACTACGGGAGTTCCTACTGTATTCTTAAAACTTCAGTCGTCTCTGCGTATAAAATACCTAATTGCTAATATATTATGTATAGGTATTTGCATGAGTGTTAGTTATTTGTAAATTGACTGTTGCTGCGAAGTGAGTTGAATGTGAGAGTCGATATATATCAGTGCCTAATGGTAGAGGAAGTTTATGTCAAATTGAATTACATGCTCTACATGTCAGAATCAGAGAATTCACTCTGTGCGAGCTCAGACGAATATCGTGGCTAGGTATGCTCATTTCAGATTTAATGGCAAGTTATTAAGTGACGGTGGGTGGACGCGATTGGTCTTATAGTTAGTCTTATCATGTAAAGTCTTGTCGTAGCATACACGCTGTCGAACATGCAGTATATCTTATAATAACAATGCAAATTATATAGCGTATCCTGAATATTACCATTAATTTGTGTAACTGGCACATAAAAATATCTCTATAAAAACTACGCTGGTACATAAACTGAAGTACCTACGACTGCTATATAAAGGAATAACAGCGGAGTATTATTGTTATTAATATTTGTGTGCTTGTACTACATACGTGAACATAAATATTTTTATATGCATCACATGGCGAGGTGGAGGTAGGCACTGTAGGCACCACTATAGGCAGGTAATTTAATAATAATGAAACTTTTGTCTTGGCTTACTTACTTTATTGGCATTTCCGCTTGAGTGATGTATTGAGAGTGCGTTGGTGTTGGAGAGTTGATTGTTTGACGAATGTCAATGTGTGTGTACTAATATATTCCTTCATACGATGATAGATAGGAGGACGATAGAGAAAACTGTAAAAAATGATTGAGTATGTTCTCTAATAATGAATGACATTCAGTAGACTTGCCCATGAAGATTATCAGGGGAGTAGGCCGATTGTGACAGAGATACGAGTATTACAGACATTACCAGCCAAATGAAAGAATATCAATTCTAACCTACAATTTACGATTTGCTTGTCATCTCTGTGTATTTGCGTAGTGATCCTTCTGTCAATCTCACCCAGCAAAAAGACAAGAAGGAACCCAGCAATAACAACAGCAACCGGAATTCAATTAAGTTCATGGCTTTCGTGATTAGCAGGCAGCATAGTTCTTGTCGTCGTTAAGTAGCCCTGATGCTGCGTTCTCATATTATACGTCTTAAAGTGCCAAATGACGATTGTATAATGAACCGACACACACACAAACACAACGAGTTTATTACCTATTATTAAAAACTAACATCGCATTGCCTTGCATTATTCTTATAAATCATGTTGGAATTCTTTATTCGTTAGTGAGCAGGAGCTGGCTGAGAATTTTATTATTATTCTTCGTTTCTTGATTACCTACGTAGTGATATATGCAAATGAGAGTATCATTCTGTCTTCACACATGCACCTATGTAAGCTATAGCGTAGTGCAGTCGGTACATGGGTGGATGTTATTATTATAATAAATACTTCTCAGCTATAGGAAAACTCAGGAGGAGAAAAATGAAATGGTGAAATAAAGTAGTTTCAGTTGACTTTGTTGGACTCGCAACTATAACGGAATACTCGTTGGGTTGTATGTGTGTCCTCGCATAGCAAGTAGTTGTAAGTTGCATGCATTATGCATATGTCAGTGTATACAAGCAGTAAGTAATGCAGGGAATGTAGTTTGTAGTAGTAAATGAATTTAAATACAGGCGATATTGGCATATGGAGTATATCGCGTGTAGAGAAGTCTTCCTTCATAAGATATAAAATATACCTACAGAATTTATTGTTGAGTAAGCCTGTGGTTGTTTTGTAGTGGAGTCAGGCCAGGAACTACTATAGGGAGCTATAGTGTCAGTTAAAGTTGTCCTATCGAATCCACTTCAAGTTTATTACATTTACAAAGCGCCTTCAATTGACTGAACTGGTCATGTCAGTCAAATGCGCGTACAAACAAAACACAATGCTCTGTTACTCGATTCGCTCACAAGAAAAAAGTGAAATGGCAAGAAATGTGTAGCATTTCAGCTCCTGCTACTTACATGTGTTACTTTTTGCATTCCATATAGTAACACACACATCTGGCTATACTGGTCTGCCATGCTATTGTGTACATGTATTTACAGGTTGTAATAGGCAAGCAAAGTGAATTATAATCTGCATTGTGTGCTATTTAGTTGTCTTGTATACGTACCTGTAGTGTATGCCTAACTAATAAACTGGTCGTATTGAATTTTAAGGTACTGGTGTAGGTATCTCTTATTAAGTGTATTCGTGCTACAGCAGAGGAATAGAAAGGCAAAAAATAAAGACGATGATAATGAGGATGAGAAGAGAGCAGAAGAGATGCGATACGAAGATAGCAAAGGTGCTTGGCGTATTCATGTAGTACCTACATAAAATATTCTTGAGTTTGAGTTACGTGGATACCTATTGTAGTGTAATAATATTCCTCTGTGTACTGTACTGTATTCCATGCACAAAACATGCAAGCACCGTGGTTTATTTAGTAAATATTGTGAGGATTAGTTAGCTGCAATGTGAAAGAGTTCATTTGAGGCAACTAAATTTAATGCAAATTTAAAGTTCAAAAGCGTCATGTGAATCTTGGTGGAGGTAAGCGAGCACACACAAAGTGCAATGGACTAACTAAGTTTGGCGTAGCTGAGACTCAACTAAAATCAAGTAAAGTGCATTTGGTGTTTGTGCACCACACGTAAGGGCCCGTCCACAAAGGACGTCCGCAAATTTTGGCCAATTTTAGACCCCCCCTCCCCCTGTTGTCCGCATTTGTCCGCAATGAGAGGACCCCCCCTCCCATGCGGACATCCGCAAGCCGAAAATTTTTAGATGTTTCGTAATAAGTTCTTACAAAGAATTTCAACTTATAAAATGATGATTTTAAAATTAAAATTATTTGACCTATTAGAAAACAAATTTTTGCTTGAAACTGCTCCCTTTTTATCTTTACACATTTTGGAAACTGGATTGTTTTTGTATCATACTATGAAAGATTAACCTTAAGAATTAATGTCAAAAATTTTGAAAATCAATTTATTAATTTTGAAACATTAGGTGTGTGATGGACACTGATGGATAATAATTTGTTCAAAAATCATAATGTCTGTTCGACTAAAAGTCGCATTAAAAAATTGATTGATCTCAAATCTCATAAAAATGGTAAAAAATACATTCGCGCG
>JABASD010004159.1:0-16598 GCA_019776165.1 Pogonognathellus flavescens
GTATAAAACAACTAGCGGTAACCCGTTCATTACATGAACACATTTTCATTGTAACCACAGTAATCTGCAATTTGTATTACTGTTGGCTGTTGGCTAGTTCAGTAGTGTAGAATGTACAGCAGTCAAATTAATTGTCTCAAGTCTCACCCACATTCTCACAGAAAATGAACCCAGCGATCAACTTGGAAAAACGCGCGAATAACTGTAATTGTGCTTCCCAATACCAATTCCTGTACGACGTCATCCAACAAACCCACTTTACACTTATAACATGTAAAGCTCCCTTCCTGGACGGCGTAGTTAATACACCACCCATATGACACATGCGCGCAGTGGTTGATTACAACACATACGTCCAAGCAATGACAGAGTAGCATTGTAATCTTTATATAGTAGATATTCAAAATCAAAGTGCAATTTTAGTAAGACTTCGTTCTTTCTAAAGCGGATGCATCCCTTAGTTTTGTCAACATTGTTTATAATTACTCCTTACTAATTCTGTTATATGTTAGCTGAAACAGAAACAAGAAATACATGGCTTCTTATGGAGAGTAAAAGTGTTTTTTTTTCAAATTCATAGAGTGACTGAAAAATCACTGATTGGCTTAATTTTTATGGCCTTTTGTAGAAAAATAGTTAACTAACAAATACCTAAAGTTTCAAAAATCTAGTTACTTAAATTTAGCCGCAGTTGAGATTTTAAACCGGATTCGCACAATTGTGCGAGCTTTTGGCAAGGCTAGTGCTAGATATTATGAAGTGTGACAGGTAGACAGTTTTTATGCAATGAAAATTCAATGAATTATGAATATATATTCTATGCAGAGCCGCAAATAGGCAAGAGATTTGACGAAGGAAATAATTACTAATAGTATTACTTCTTGCTTGTCACAGTACTTTGTGTTTTAATGGGTAGCATTGACAAATTACAGTCAGTAAGCAGCAATAGGAGTTAAAATAAAATTTACATACGGACGAAGCTCTTAACATTGAAGTAGGTTGATAAGTTGATAAGTCTAAACTAAAGCTTACATATAATTAAGAGCAATCAGCACTAGCAACTGGCGGTAGTCTGGAGCAGAATTTCCTTTTCCACGAAACATATTCTTACAAAAACATCCATCCATGTTTTAAAGTTAGCCCTAAGAAAAGAACCAAACACCTTAAAAATTAAAGACTACCCTTGCACCTAAAAATACATAAAGTAAAAGCATTTGTCATTACAGAGTCAATTGCACTTCTACAAACTAAAAATATTATACACTCAGACTACAAACAAATGTCTCAATTGCATTGTATTGCGTGTACATGGTACATCTTATATGGACATATATTCTGTTGTATAGATACTAGATAGGTATTATCTAAATCTTTTCTTAATAATTGTAAGTACCTGATTAAAAAGACAACGAAATAAAAACTGGAGCTAATTGTAAGTCTACTTATACGCTTTATTTTCGAGTATAAGCCTCTAGTTAAAATCAGACGTATTTACAAAATTCATAGATTTTTGCAGTTTTATAAAATTGACACAATACTTGCTACGATTATTGTAATAAAATGTCTACATTGCATTGGTTGTACTAATTAGCCACGAGATTTTAAAGGAAGGCGTGTGTTATTGTATTGTAATGCATCACGCACTCTCATCATACAATTTCTTAATTAAACTACCTGTAATACACATTCTCACTCCTTGTATTTTTGTAATCACAGAATCATTCATTTCGAAATGTAAGATAAACTCATACGGTATTAAATTGATTTTTGTATTCAAGGGACGCTTAGACTTAATACAAATAGAATTACGAAGTGGCCGGAGATGAGAATACTTTTGGACGGATCAAATTCTGACTCTGAATTAATAAAGACAAGTGTCTGTCATCGGGACGTTAATTTTGTAGTTGGAAAGATATTTGAGAGCATTTGCAGAACAGAACGATTAGATTAAAAGCGATACCTGCGTATGAAATTTGTATACTGAATATAAGAAAATATTTGAAATATTTCAGTATTTACAACAACACCCGAAGACAATCGAGTGTATTTAATACATAATATAGTCTCATTTGAATACAAAATATTTTCTGTTTTATAATTACATACACTTTAAATACATTTTAATTTATCACTTAAGCCTTTTTCTTTTTTCCAACGAAATAAGATTTGTAGAAGAAGTTTGAGAATAAAATCAAGTATGATGCGTAAATTGCCATTTGGATCTTGAAACCGTCATAAGAGCGGGCACAATCTTGGCCACTCGCTAAAAACAAAATACAAACACCAAAATTAAACTTTTTATTCGACACGTGTGCAATTTTGGACAATTTTTCTTCTTAAAGAATAGTATAATGTGGCAAAGGACAAAGAACACAGGTAGTAGGCAGTGTCAAATGACTAGGAGGAGGAATCGTTTTCAGCCAGGATGGGTTGTTATTTCATAAAATATAATTGTGGATATGCACTGCTGGATACAATTTATTTTTTTGCTTTTCCGGGAAAAGCCAAAAATAAATTGCACGTATGACCACTACCCCTCATATATTATAGCTTTGGAAAAAAACTTTACATAGAAGTGATGGAAGATTGGATGAGTTAAATATGATTACCTTTCGCATACATAGCGTAGAGATTAACAGTAAGCCCTACAGCCATTTGACTCAGCTGAAGCATCGTAATCATCATAGACAGTTGTCGGGGTACATTGAATCTCATTGCCTGTAATTTTGAAGTATTTTATTCATTAAAGGACCGTAAATATCGTAATTTGACGCTTCTTCTTAAAAGTGCATATCATTTGTCCTACATAAATTTTGGTTGCAATTACTGGGATAAAGATCCTGAATGCTTCGATGTTTACTACAGCTTTTCACAATCCTAAGAATTAAGTTTACGATTATTTTTACCTTAAATCCATAATAGGAGTACATTAAGGAGTGGACGAAGTAATTCATGACGCCAACCCACCGGAAAATAGGCTCCGCTGCAGGGTAGCACAGCCAACTAAATACGAGAACTGTCATGTGATGGTACCTGCGAAAATTATCAACAAAATAGCTCTTAAATTAAAAGCGTTCGAACATAATTATGTCTCTATTCTTCCTCCTAACCGAGATATCACAAAGCTAAAGGAAATGATGTAATAATCCAACATCCTTGGACTCGGATCGGATCATGCTGGAACAGATTGGTGGCAAATTAAAAGGGTTTTACTCACCAGTGCAAAAAGATTAAAGGAGTTTTCCTCAATACGATGAAAGCCGTATCTCCCAATTCCAGCATTTTGGAAAGGGTAAAAACATACGCCCAGAAAGCAGTCGGAGGGTTGAGGGAATCCCTGGAAGGAACAAAAAATGGATTAGAACAACTTGCAACATTACGGATTAATTACAGCCGTTGTTCCTACTTTTTAAAGCAGACAAGTGCAGAGAAGTATTGAAGCGTGAAATAAAACGTATATAAATTAAGGAAATGGCAGTGCATCAGTTAATCCTTCTTTTTTAATACAAGTCATCACATTTTAAGATCAAAAAATCTGACGCACCTCGATATCCTCATCTACTCGCATTACAACGCGTAGATTCTACGTTACTTTGTGTTAAGTGTATTTAATGTGCACAGGGAAGGAGCTGAAATGTTCTATCGACGGCTATAATGTTATTATCCATTCATCTAACTGAAATTCTTGCCTAGCCATCTAGAACGCTAAAAATACTATTTTAGCTCTAACATGTAACAGAACTGTTGGATTGTAATTCTGAAGAAACAGAAGAAGTGAATCCATACGCTGTACAGATCAGCAGCTACGTTTGATGTAATCATATCTGAACATCTTAAGGATACAAGATTATTACTGTATTATACAATATTTTAGCACAAACGTAGTAAAACTACAGTAATTGAATACAAAATAAATAATACCTACCGTTTCATACATTTTTGAAGTTTGTTCGCGTGTAGTGAAATAACCCTGAGACTAAAACTCGTATCAACTCAACTGACTTTTGGGTACAGTTGGCTAATAGCGCATAGAGTTAGCTCGCTCAGGTTCCTTCTACACACAAACAACGCTGCCATTCTCACATCTAACCTGTTAAAACTTACTTAAAACCTGAAAGGTTAATCTCATAAGTAAATGCTTTTAATGTTAACTGATGGTTGCTGTACGATGCAAGTCTCCGTAGTAAAGTAATACAATTCACACTAATGTGAATGCAGTGAATTATTACAGCTATGCCATGATTAAATTTTATAGCTTTTGTCTTAATTGTAAAAATATTGTTGTAAAATTATTATTATTGTTAATTATTATTAAAATATATTTTATAAGCTAAATCACAGAATTAAGGCCTTATGCAACTTATGCTTCTAAATTCTAATTAACAAAAATTAATAAATAACATGTAACGCTAATTTACTACGTGCCTGCTTTGCTTCATAATTATATTCCTTGCTTTGGTCCATTCGTTTTTCAGTAATAAAAAGTTAATGATAAATTGATGGAACGATTATGGAAGTGATCAAATATTGGATGTAATTATAATATTAGAGAGTTGTAATGTTAACGTACAAGTGATAAGAAACATGCTTGTATTATGCAATGCAATGTATAGTGCAATCATTAAAATTGGAGTACAAATTATTGAGTGCCATGAAAGCGTATGTACTAATACTGTAACAACCTCAGCGAGAGGAAGACTAAATAAATAAATAAATGGACTTGACAGAGCAAGAGGACTAATTGATCTCTTAACTAAAACCACGAAAAATAAATCTGCGGCTATTTTCCTACGAAAAGGTAAATGGTATTTTTACGCTTTTTACCTGACGCATACTGAACGATGAAATCCCTGAGGTCCAGTAAGAACATCCCACAAGTCTGGTCCAGTTCTTAAGAATCCCATAATTGAAAATGCGGCTAAAGAGAAGTTCCATAGAGCGAGAACCCCTCTGAGATTAAAAGGCTGTCGATTTTTCATCCACATTTGACCAAAAAAGATTAAAACAAGGTAGACGGCTGAGGCGTAAATACTCAGGGTCCAATTATCCCACAACCAACGCCGACTTTTCTCCACATCATATCGCTCGAACCAATACGGCTGGTATTTCGGGTTCTCCATAAATGGCCACTCAACGTATTCTTTAGCCATTGTTGCCGAAGCCATCTGCAAAGTCAAATAAACCGGTTAAAACCCATTCTTATAGAAGTAACTTCGTTTCTTAATAAACAAAATCAAATAAATGTTGGAATCCATTTTTCAAGAAAATTCGTAAAACATAACCAAATGTGCATTTCTAAAACTGCCACACACTTTCTGTTCTGGAATCCTTAGAAAAAGGAATTGCAATAATTTGTAGATACGTTCAGCTGAAATGCCTGAAGAAACCGCAAACAGAAAATTATCTACCACCTTCGTTCAAGTTAAATTTACTTCTGCTTAGTTTGTTGGAAAATTCTAAAAATAGTTGATAGTTGATCATACAATTCGAGCCTGCTTCAATTTGGGGCAAGCGTGCGTTTCTTCATAATCAAAGGTTTCCGTGCATTGTCATTTCGTACGCAGAATAAAACTTGCCATGAAAACTGTGGACAATTAAACACGATTCTGCGTTGGAAACTAAATATGCAGTCAAAAAGATGTCTAAATATAGCATTTACAATTTACAATTTCGTTAATTATAATAACCAAACTCTAATTACCCTAACTGAACTCTTGTTGGTGTAAAAAATACTATACTAAAGGTTGAATTTAAAAATTAATTTGTGTTAAAGAGTAAACTTCACTGTCTAAACTCACTAGGCATCAAGCGAGTGTTAAGGAACCGTTAAAATAATTGCATACAATATAAAACCATCACACAGTCATGTCATTCAATGCACGAACTTGCTTTGTCACGTAATCAGTAATTGTTTAAGCATATTTGCAATCAACTTAATATTTAGGTACTTCTCATTGTGTACCTATGTAACACCAAACTTGCGTTTCTTATTGAACTTGCTTGAATTTACGTTTCTCACTTGTCAAACCTCCCACTACCAAACTACCAACTACTTATAATTTGACGGAATTAAATAATTACATAACTACTTAATTCTATCGCATTAAAACTAAAATTATTTGTTTTCTATAAACTTGTACAAGAAAATGGTTGAAGTAATGAATGAGGAGTTCACTTTAAACTGAAGTGCAGCGTGGGTGGCAACCGGACAGAAAACAGTGTAAACAATTGCTGAGTGACAGTCAGGATGTCAATTTTTGCATGGATAAGCGGAGAAGATTGAGAAGATATGTAAGACAAATACACAGGACGATCAAATGGTTGGGTAACACGACATGGGTAACACCAAATTAATAAGCCACACAATACGAATTGATGTACTTGGGAAACTGAGTAGAGAAGGATGCAGAGGCAAAGGGCCGTGCAGAAGTGGGAAGAACTTGACTCCACAGCAGTCACACTCTCAGGCACATAGCTAAAGGCACGTCTTTGTTGCACTTGCAACAATACACTTCTTTAACCCTTTCACAATTACTCTGCTCCTGCTACTCCTCTGCCGTATAAGGCTTTGGCTACCACACAGCCTACAGCAATAAGCCTGTCAGTTCAACTGGAATGAAATTCTGTGTATGTGCAACTCAGGTGCTCTTGCACAGTATAGCAACTCCCGCAACACAAAATGCTTGTGCACAGCCACAATAGCCATCACATACCACAAAACCAGCAAATCCATCGCCAATTTACTTGGTTTCTAGCAGCATAACTAGAAAAATGTTAAACCATAAGGTTGAATTATTAAACCATTAAAATTATTTAATTGTTAAATGTCTGCATAGAATCAGTAGTCGGCAAGTGGACTCTTAACTCACATAATATTAACTTTTTGCATAGTGCATTCCATACTTAACTTAAGCCTAAGCAAGTAGGTACCTCATCATTATGGCTTTGTACAGACACAATAAACGTTTACCAAAGATTCATTCATTTCTTTTATTACTGCATATAAAGCTATATCTTCATATTTAGTCCCAAAATTTCAGATATTGTTATATTATATTAATACGTAACCAAGGAAAATTATAACCAACCTAATTAGTATATTTTATTACTACTACCTACTCGTATACAATATGTACCAAAACAGCTGTCTTTGGAACTTATATGAGTTGAAGGTATGTAATACAATTTTGTTTAGCCGTACGACGTAATCATGACAAACATAATTGGTCAATATTCAATAAAAGAATTAATGGATGTTTATCTGCTTTGAGTGATTAAATTTGGGTTGCCTAAATTACTGTGTAGAACTAAACAAGATTGCGTTGCTTTGATAATGTAATGCATTTGCCACGAATATTTAATTGCCACGTACTGAACATATAATATACGTATATGCCTATATGCGATATTATTGATTAACACGATTGAATTTTATCGTAAAAAGTGGAAATGAACTGTACTAATAAAAATAGCGTGGTATTGACTTATTGACTAAAGTTGTGTGTGTAGTCAGTGTAGTGTATGGTAGTGGAATATGGGTAAAGGTGAGACGAGAAGCGAGAGACCTGCCTAAAGTACATAAGAGGGCTATCTTTTTGTGTATCAAGAGATGTAAGTAATTGTGTGTGAGCAAGTGTGTGAGATATGTGTAAGTACGTTTAGTAAGTAGGTCGAAGTCTACTAAAATGCAGTAATCGTACTTAACAAGATTAAGTATCGCGCACTACAACCCAAACTTCTCGTTGTTCATAAGGTCATTGTGTAGGCATATCGGTCTATAGGCATTGTCTGTTCTGCATGTATCACTTGTAATACAACACATACAGCAGAGTGCAGTTCTGTGCTAGAGGATGTAGAAAGGCTCTCCGAATTACCGAAGTGAAACTATCGACGAAGTGAGCAAAGCAGTGGAATGGGTGTAGGTTATTCACGTAATTCTGCAGAATATTTGCACGACATGCCACATGCCTCTCGCCTTGCACGTAGCTACGTAGACTGGCAACTTTTCTGCAGCTAAAAGTTATTAAAACACAATAAATTCTGAGACCTACTTATTTACTACTTTGGATTTAATACCACCACACTTTTAACTAACTACCTTGATATCTCCACAGATTAGAGTTATTTGCTTTTTTCCCAACGCAACCCAATACACTCATGATAATTCTCTCTGTACACAGATTGCCTTGTGTTCGTAAGCTCACAAAGAACAGAGTCGTCGTTGCTAATTTAGTCAAGATTAGAACAGTCTCATTCTCAGCTTTTCAACAATGTAACAAGGTATGTCTTTCCAATGCCGCAAACGTAATGTATTATTTTGCTCCCTTGTCGATATTTTTACTCATTCTTACTTGTTACATTATTGCGGATGTAAAATTAAGTTCATCTGATTAAGTAATCAACAGATAGGAAAAATCAACATAATTTCAAAATAGAGGACATGTATATTTTAGGTAGGTAATAAACTAACTAAAGGTGAAATTCTCTTATTATGTGCACTTGAAAATAATGTGTTTGATTACACAGTATGGAAGTAATGTTACGAAGTTTGAAATGAAATATGTAGGACTGCACCGCAGAATGAATGAAGGAAAGAACTGGTCTAACTCTGTCACTAGTAATGAATGTTAAGGA
Organism: Pogonognathellus flavescens; assembly: GCA_019776165.1. Taxonomy (NCBI): domain Eukaryota; kingdom Metazoa; phylum Arthropoda; class Collembola; order Entomobryomorpha; family Tomoceridae; genus Pogonognathellus; species Pogonognathellus flavescens. The sequence goes on from JABASD010004159.1 coordinate 8,635, forward strand.
AAAACTCACTTTCATGTACCGCACTGTGACACAATTACTACAACCAAGGAATAATAAAATCATACTCAATATGTCATGTAAATAGTGTCACATTCTGGCCTATTTATTATTAGTCTGAGTGAACCGCAGGAGCTACACTGATTTTCATGATTCAAGGAGTGGCAGTACAAATCGATGCCAGAACTCACGAAATCAGCACACAATGATCTTGTAAAGGTGTGCGGTGCAATAAAAAAGGTTTTCGGAAAAGAAGAAACTGAAAGGGATGTACAAAGCGTCTCACCTTTTGTAAATCCGGAAATGTGATTTGTACAACTGAGAGTAACGAATGGAGAATGGGCACTACCAGGGATTTGCGTGGTGCTCAAAAGGTGAAACTCTGAAAATGGAAGAGAGACACGAATTTTGGACATGTATAGAAAAGGAAATAGATTTGTGTTGTTGGAATGGTGGTAGTTGCAGAAATCTGTCGTAGTGTGTTGAGCTATGATGGTTTGGTTGATGCTGTAGTCGCTGAATGAGTTTTAACTCAGCATTTACGTCAAACATTGGAACGTCTATGAATGAGGCTTTTTGAACTGGGAAGAGATAGTGATTGGTGTAAACATTGAGATGATGGTTGTACTACGCCATAGAGATGCTGCTGCAGGTGCCTCTGCCGATACCTGCTCAGATACTTGCTCAGCTGCCTGCAGATACCTCACGGTGTATAGAGACTAATAGATAAGACACACATCTTCAGAGAACGCACCTGATCAACCAGCCTACTTCTACAGTTAGTCAGTCAGCATAACGGCAATATTAATTTGTCTTGAATAATAATTTTTTCTATGCTAACCTATGCATTGCGAATACCAAGATGAGATAGAGAGAGACGGAGAGAAAGAAGAGACACACATTGCTACACAAAACTCGAACTCGCACGGCAGGCAGGTACGGGCCATTCGATCAATTCAACATTCAAACCACACAGAAACAACTAAACTCCCTCATCATACAACTTTTAACCTTTTCGCAAAATAAGCAGCAGAGAAACGCAATCTTCCTCTAAATGGTCCTTTAAATCTCACTCTTCTGTCCTGTCCTCTCTCGCAAAACTCACTTGTTCCAGTTTCCACCGTTCCTACTCTCGTCCTATGTACGTTTACTACTCAGTACTACTACTCAGTGCAGACTACAACAAATACAAAATAAAATACGATTGGGGCACTTGAGACTGTGGAGAAATATGGTAACTGTAGAAGAAGCACAGAAAATATTAGCAAACCTTTGACTGTGAGTGGCAGTTTGACCTTTGATGAAGATGTGATTGTTTCCGCAGTTCCGTCTAATATTTCACTTGCACTGGTGGAGATTCGGTATCCCTGTGAGTGTGTGTGTCTGTAGGCACGATGTGTAGAGGATAAGGTTGGAGTGGTGTGCACTTTGTACTTTCTAATAAGTTTGATGTTGTCGTGTGAAGTAAATCTAGCAAAACAAAGGAATCCGATCCCGATCTACATAACACAAGCAGGAGACATACTAACACGCCAGGTTTGATTCAGTGTGAACTCTCTGTGGCCAAAGGATCTCAGTGGCTGCTTGCTACAGAAGATCAGAACAGTTCAACAGGGAAACAAGTCTCACCTGCACCTTGCCTTCAAGTCCAACTCCAACACCACCACTACACACATTCACGGTACGTACAGCTCTAACCCTTCTCTCAGTCTTCTCGCCAAAATCTGCCTCTCTTTAGCCACACCACACTACCCAAGCTGCTCCAACCTCACAGCCACAGCTCCCATTCCATTGTATCTGTACCTATATTCACTTTTATTGTTTGATGCACACAGACCTGCAGATTCTTCTGCTGCTTGGAAATTCAGATATAAAGATAATACGGAATCATCCACAGAGCGGTGTAGACTGCAGAAGGGCAGAAGATTACAGACAGGTACGTTGATCACGTTATTGTACATTATTTGCTTATTCTCTCAGAAATGTTCACCTGGTACTCGGCTGAGTTGGGAGAGCGAGGATGTAGGTAGATCGGTCATGATCGCATCATCGTGGCTTAAGTAAGGTAACGCATTATTGCAGATGAGCCCCAACCAGCAAAGCAAGATAAACCAGTCTAGAACACAGCAGCAGATGATCAGAGCAAGTGAAGAACTCTTCATCTTCATCTCGATCGTCTCCGAGATGTGCAAAACACACACCCTCAAACTCATCGCACAACAAATTACGATACAACCATCATAATTTATACGTGTCTATACAAGCTAGATACACGCAGACTTCCCACATAACGCGATACGCTTCATGCTGCAATAAAATCAAAAACAAGGTTTCAGTTCCCCATTTAACTTTGTTATAAGGATAATGGAAATAATAATATGGTTAATAGTTAAAATGTAGACTTGCAATAGGAACTATAAAAATGAGCTTTAGCTACGGCTGCGATAATAACTATAGACTTGATATAGATAAAGTCATCAAATCAAATAGAGTCAAATAGATTAAAACAATGTCTACAAAAAGCATTGCGTTGCATAAAACCTTAACGAATTTACCTAATTAGTCGCTATAGGTTACACAGGGCAAGGGGTTAACTACGTATGGGCCCACCGGGCTTGAGCCACACCGGGCTTGAGCCCCCCCCCCAAATTCCGGAAAAAAGGGGTTGTCATGTTGTCACATTTTAGGCTTTCAATTTCGAGATACGCCCTTGACTTAGGGTATCATAGAAAACTGGGAAGGGCAAAAGTGGCTGTAATAAGTCAGTTAGCTGAAGTCCGAAAAAACCGGAGTATCGGCACCACCTAAACTACAATAGACCCTTTTAAGGGGTTGTCCAAAGGCCTAGGCAGGTTAAGTGGACAGGTATGCATGATTTTCTCATTTCCTTCATGTTCATAATTAAGTAGCGCAAGCTACTTTATAAGAATAGTGAAACCGTCTCTTCGTCCTTCCGTCCGTCTGTCTGTGACCGCTGTAACTCCCGAACGGATGAACGCAATTCGTTCAAAGTTCTCATACGTGATCTCTGACTCCCATCGAAGGTCAAGTTCGTAAATGGGTCAATCGGTTTATTTCTTCATGACCTTTGACCTTTCAGAATAACGGTTGTTTGTGGCACCAATAACTCACGAACGGATTAACAGAATTCGTTCAAACTTCTCATACGGGATCTATGAGTCATACCAAAGGTCAAGTTTGCAAATGGGGTCATTAGGTTAACTATTTCATGACCTCTGACCTTTTTCTTGCGCTACTTTATTACAACCGTTTTGAATGGTTTATTTTTTGATACTTTAAAGGTCGGGTTGGCTTGATCTTTATTAACAATTCCCCGTTTCATATTCCGATTTGATACCCGATTGGTTTCGTAAGAAGTTGTTTTGTAAACTATGGTTAGTGTGACATACAAATTGTGTGGTGTTTAAAAAGTCTTATCACGATAACTGCAGATACTAAACTAAAGATAAGGTATTTCAAAATAATGAATCTTTAGTATAGTACAGCACTACAGGTATTTCAGTACTTTGCTTGGTAGTAACTTGTTTGTATACTTATAGTACTTAATACACATTACGTTCAAAAAGAATCAGACTGTCTGATAATTCATCCATAAATTGACATTGACATATCCGTAGGATATCATACAGCCTCACAGTCAACAGCCCTGTAACTTATAAAATCACATCTTGCCACATTTCAGGAAACTATTGCATCTTTAAAAAATGCAATTCCTGAAATCCTATCGATATATCAAACACAACCTGTCCACTAACGATTCTTGGAGCTAGCTGCATATTCCGTAGTCAAACAGATAACTGTTCCATAGGCAACTTTGAATTTGAATTCTGTGGAAGCAAAATTATTATTTGAAATAAATAATGCATCCGATGTTGCGATGAAATAAAAAACTAAAGAAGTGCTGAGTGCTGAGGAGGAGGATCATGAGGACATACATAATTAAATAATGTGTGCTACAATGTGTTTCATGTATCTGTATTTGTGTGTGCATCAATGCCTGTTTTATGTTGTGTGACCTACAATGCTGCGAGAGAAATACCAGACTCATCAAAAGACTGTGAGACTGTTTCTAATCTGTGGAAGAACCTGATCAAGAGATCACTAAACTTTTTAGCCCATTTTCTTCTCATTCTCATTCATTGCTCATCGTTGCGTTCGTGCGTAAGTATGTTACTTGAATTCTTATACACAGTTGCGTAGATAATGATAATATCAATTGTTATAGCCATATTCTGTTTTATGTGCTGTTTTGTTAGTGTAAGGTGCATTCATGCATTGCACTATATCAAATATAATCATCACCACATGTTAATATTTATTAGTATCATATTACATAAAATCAATAGAAGTTAGAATATATTATAAAGTTAACCATAAAGGTGGGCACAAAATAAATGTACAGTTTTCAATCTTTCGTAATTAATTAACCATGTTGATTTGGTAAAGTGGGTAGAGTATAGATATACCATATTCATACAACGCTAGCTGACTTCTAGCCCAGAGTGCCTATATTTAAGGACCGGCCGTTCAAATTATAAGCAAGTTAGGAGAACCTTTAATGGGGACTCCGAGCAAAGAGCAAGAGTCACTCGAAACTATAATCGATTGCGGGTATCTCAAAACAAACCTGAAGAACATTAATGCTGAAATCAATACAAATCTGGCGAACCTTAAATAAATATAAAACAGTTCCCTCTATATTTACGATTTACGATCTACCCATTTACCCATCCAATCATCCAGTTTTTAACTATTTATCGCCTACCCGTGCGAAGCTCGGATAGTAAGGTCTAATGTACAATAATTCCATTAAAACCACAGACATACCTGCATGATGAAATGAAGCTGAACTATTGTGCATTACGCACACAGGCACACATAACAAACAACATAACTAAAACTAAACACATTATAAGATCAAGATTTTCTTTCTTCGCAAAAATTCAGGTTTGCAGCCAAGATCAAGTTTTGCGTCCATTATGAATCTAATACACATACAATAATACAAATAAGTAGGGTTATGCGCTTAATATCATTTGCTATACACTCATACACCTTTTGTATATATTTTATGCTCTTGGTTTTTGTGTACGGTAGTTGGACGAGCGATAAGTCGTCTTTGTCATGTTTCGTGTACTACAGAAGAAAGGAGATCAGTTGAGTAAATAGGTAAAGAGTAAAGGGCAGGTTGATACATGCAATATCTGACAAAGAATAGGCAACCTGAGGAGGATGATAATTTGCAATCATGATGGCTGACTGTGGGACAGTTGTACAAAGCCAGAAGAGTTTGGTACGAGATAAATTGGTGATGGGTGCAATGTGCAATGTTCTTTGGCAATTTTCATCGTCCGATCGTCCGGTGGAATTCATTGAGTGGAGATCAATTGTTGTGTTGCTGTGAGTGACTTCTTGCAACTTCTTCATGGCTTCTTGTGTCTGTTGGTTCACAGCGCAGGGCACGACATTTCTTATTTGCATATTATTGTAGTTGTAGTGTGCGTAGAAAGCAACGCGTATTTTGTAGAACAAAGATAAAGTCTGTCCAATCTGGTGCTTTGTTCAGAACCAGTCGTTTTCGTGGTTCGACTACGAGGACGACGAGGAGTCAGCAACTCTTTTGTGGTTTCATATTATGCTGTGGTTGTTGTTGGCTGCAGGGGAAAACTAGACATAATTACTCAAACAGAAATGCAGCAAAGAAACATTAAGTACGAAAAGTCACGTAAACCAAAGATTGACTAATAACCGCTGCTCTGGTTTGTCACTCTTTCTCACCAGGGGAAAAGGCTGTGGGTAAAAACAGAAACAAGTACAAAGCAAATTGCTTAGCAATTTTTTCAGTTATAAAATATTACGGTGTCAGTGTTCGTTTTGCATTTTCTTGGAAACTTTACTAATTTTGTGTAAATACTTTATTTGACAGGGTACAGTCAGTATGGAAGATTCTATCGCGTATATCCCATTGCGATTCACGGAGCCTCCCCAGTTTGAAGCATTTTGGTTTGAAAAAGTGGACCCGGCTTGGTGGCAAAAGAGAGCGGCCCTTTACTGGAGATTTCCGTACTATGTGTGTGTTGTTTACTTGGCATTGGTCTTTTGTCTGAAATTGTGGATGAAAAACAGAAAGCCAGTGGAACTTCGGAAATTCGAAATAGTATGGAATCTTTCGATGGGTCTATTTTGCTTTGCAGGATTTATACGTGTGGCACCTGAGCTACTGAACATTTTATATGAGAGGGATGGATTTTATCGATCAGTTTGTGTCAGGTAACTTGAACAGAATTCATCATGTTGAAAAATACAAGTTTTGTTTAATATGACCAATCCTTTTTGTTTTTACCGTTAACAGAGACAATTTTAATCGACCGGCTGCATTTTGGGGTTATTTCTTTACAATTTGTTTGTCTATATACAAAAATTTTGTGACTACATTTACCGAAAGAAGGTCAATCAAATGATGATAACATATATTGTAGGTATGATGTGGTGCTTCAGTAAGTACATTCAGTTGGTAGACACTCTCATAATTGTGTTACGGAAGAAACCACTACCGTTTCTGTATTGGTAAAAAACTACAAATAAGACACAACATACGTAGTAGTTCATGTAGTAGCAAATCGAGCACAAACCTTAACCGTTCTTTCTTCGCTCAAACGACTCTTCTTTCTTTCCTCTAATTAGGTATCATCACTGTGTCGTCGTCATCGTCCCCTGGCAAATAGCTCCGTACGCAGAACCCATCGTCCGCTGGACCGGAGTTTTCAACTACTTCGTCATTTCCTTGATGTACTTTTACTTTGGAATTAAGGTAATCGCCACAATTACTACCTTATGTAGAAAAAGAAATGTGATGACCTGCTCATTTGCGTTTCAGGCCTTAAGCTTCAAAATCCCCAGGAAAGTGGGTCTGACAATAGCAATAATGCATGTCATAGAAATGTGGATCGGTTTGACTGTGAATGTTTACTCTGCAGCAGTATTTAGTAAGAAATTCGGTTTTACTGTACATGTTATCAAAAACCTAAAGAAATAATCCTTTCATCTTTAATTGTGAAGACTATGTAAAGTTTTGTACGTACAGATAATGGCAGCGGATGTGCTCGATTCACATCCAGTTTTAAATGGACCGTGTTTGTGTATGGTTCCTTCTTGATTCTCTTTACGAATCATTTGTACCAACTCTACTTCGCTAAGAGAGAGACCCCCATCAAGAAAGATTAATCTCATCATCACGTTGTTAGCATTAACATGCCTAGTGACATCCATTTCTATACCCATTGGAATATTTACTGCATTTTTATTGTACCTTGCATCTTGTTGAATTGTTGTATTATATTTTATATTAGGTTGCTATATTTGTGCTTCAGGTTCATGTTCATGCAGTTATCTGTCTTTTTAGTAATGAACAGAATCTCTTCTTCCTACCAATCATATGTTGAATACAATATTATGATTATGCAGTACCCAGCCAAGTAAATAATTGCCTGTTTGTACGAGATCTGTGAAACTTATAGGAACTTGTATGTACAATTGAGAATAGTGAAATCATTTATGCAGCGAAGAGTTTCCATGTGATAATATTACTGAATTTACATAGAGGCAACGCTTTATATTATGTAAATGTATGAATAATAAACCATTCAAAGCTGTAATAAAGTAGCGCAAGAATGTAATATTATTAACGAAGTCACAAAAGGGTATTTTTACTATCACACATACAGATATAATTGGAACGTAAGTGTGAATGAGTTACCATGGCCAAAATGCATGTGCGGCTGCGCCAGTTTAGCAGGCAAACTTCACACACACAGTACTGACAGTACACAGCCAGTGCCACTATATTAACATCGACGTCCAGGTAGGGAGCTGTACATGTTAAAGGTGTAAAGTGGGTTTGTTGGATGACGTCGTTCATACACCAACAGAGAGTTATTCTCGCGTTT
>JABASD010004160.1:0-16596 GCA_019776165.1 Pogonognathellus flavescens
TAGGATGCCTTTACTTATGTAAGGAAATCACCACGTAATATCCGCAAAAATATCCAGTCGCTTATAGCTACGCTATATTATTATGATTTTATGAATGACCTGTGACCTGTGATTCTGTGATATTAGGAGTACCTTTACATACATAAAATATATTATTATACAGATTATTATACAGAATTTACATAACATAACACAACTTGATATACTTTTAATTTATTACAATCATAGTACATGATTGTGTTTTATGTATCACATTTCCATACAGGATTTACAGGAACATGTACATGTCATGTGGTGACAATTTGGTAGTAACTGAAGGAATTGCAATCATCAGTATTTTACAATGATAAAAAGAAATAGTATAGTCGAATTTATTGAAAATAAAAAATACAGCTGTATATTTGTATACTATAATTGTCCAAAATAGTCAAAATACAATCATGCAGTTCTAAACTTACATTTTGTTTATAAATTATCATTATCACCTACTACCTACTGGTCTTTGATTTGACTCTATTAAATCTGCTTGCTCTCACACTCTCACAGATACAAAAAGATACAATGCAAATATACACGGCCAGTAGAGTCTCATGAATGAATATGATAAAATGTGAGAGGGCATTGCGCAATGCTGCGGGATATCTCATCAAGTTCGCATGCACTCACCACACACAAACAAGGCAGAATTGGCACAATATGGGGCATGGGGAAGACGTCCTTGTTTTTGTGGGAATAAGCAAGTAAGTGCATATTGTGCAAAATAGACTTGACTGATGTCGAAAAGCAATTTGATTCGATGAGTAAACTTCTTTCTAATCACGTCACAAAGTAAACTTAAAAGCATCGCATGAAGAATAAAAAGCAACTTTGACTTTTATCCAGCCATCCCACATCACACAATCACACCTGATTTAATTGCTACACATTTGAAACTAAACTGGATTCTCCCCTCGCTTTAACAACATTACAAATACAAATTGTGCTTTCAAACTATCTTTGTTCATGATTGTATTGATTTTTAATTAACATTAGTGCAGTGCAGATTAAGCATTAAGATAACGTGAATGTAAGGATAAGTCATTTTGGGGGTAAGTGACCGACCGAAAAGATAATAATTTGTGGGTAAAATGATGATAAAATTGTAATAATTTAACGTTCAATGTTTATCGATTTGATTATCATAGTGGGTGACAAGTTTGACAGTTGAAGTTACAAAATAAACTTCTTCTGGAATATTGATAATATTGAAAGTTTGAATGAGATTGTAATGTCAAAACAAAACTTTCGCGTCTCAAAATGCGTTTTTAAGCCATTTTATCATTTATTAATTATTCAAGCTCTACCACAATTTAGCGATTTTGACAGAATTAATTGAATAATTCATTTTTCGCAGTTCACAAAGTTCATTTACATATCTCCAGCCTCAAATTATTTTGTTGTCTCTGGTGTTGTTGAGTAAGAGTTTGATTAACCCTGCTGTATTTTTCTTTTCTATCAGTTCTAGTCTTGAAGACCGGTGAAAATGCTGTGCAAAATTTATTGCGTCCTGTTGACAGCTGCTCTTACATTTTCTTCGTCCTCACCGGTGGATGCCTCCTTGCACGACGCAAAGATTTCATCTCTTAATAGTTTTGATCAAAAATCTCAGTCAGTTGCAACAAGTACTCAAAACAGAAGAGTGGTAACCAACCCGGCTTGTCAAGGGGATCTGACAAGAATATGTGGAAAGCATCCAGAGAATCTTGCAGATTTGGATGCTCTGGAATGTGTTTTAAACCAAAAGGTGGGTTATTTCTGCCTATCCGTCTCAAAGAAATTATGAATATGAATGAAAGGATTTTAATTTACTAAATATATATTTTTCTTCTTTACAGAGAAACGAAGTTGATGAATTATCTGATGCTTGCAATCATGTAAATTCATATGAAATTATAATAGTACTATTTTCTGGTATTATGAAAGATGTGGCATGGAAAAGTTTAATTGCTTAATTTTAACTATTAAATAGGTCCTGTGGGTGTACAGAAAGGAAATAACGGAAGATAAAGGTTTCCTTGATCTTTCAAGTTCTGATTGTGAAGAGGAATTCAAACAAACAACTTGCTGGGACTTTAGACCCCAAGATGGGTCTAACCTTGTTAACTGTCTAATTGAAAACAAAGATAAAATTGTTAAGTAAGAACAAACTTCTAATTGCCGACCATAAAGCATGGATTGCATGCGTTATTAGTTATTAGTTTTATTAGGCTACGGGCATCACATTGAATTGAAAATAATCTTAAACATCGATTATCGATGATTCGATGATTTTAGATTTTTTCAAATGTAGATTGACGGGAGTTAATAAATTGTAGATTTGTACTGTTTGTACTATATGAATTTGAATTTGTAGGGAAAAATGTCTCAGCTGGATTACACGATTGGAAGGAGTAATATTCTCAGACTACGAAATGATACAAAGATTTGCCACCAAATGCTCAGACGACATTGAGAAACACAAGTGCGGTCGGAACGATGCAAATAAAAACATTCAAAAGGTACCCCTTAAATAAACAAATTCTCAGAAACGACTATAATAATTGTTCTGTAAATACATATTCTTAATTTTTCAATGTTTATTTATTTAGCTTCCACATTCTCAAGGAAAAACTATTGAGTGTCTATCTAACAAAATACAAGAACTCAATAATGATTGTGCTGTAGAGATTCTTCGAATTGCTGAACTTCAAGTAGATGATTTTCATCTGGACAGAGCTTTATATTTTGCTTGTAGAAACGATCGGGAAAAGTAATCAGATTTCTTTATAATGAACGTAGATGAAAAATAATGATCGTACAAATATTTAATGATATATTTTGAAATAGGTTTTGTGGTCGAGTAACAGCAGGCAATGGACGAGTGTACAAATGTTTACTTAAACATAAACAAGAGGTGGAAATGAGTACAGATTGTCGGGAACAAATCTACAGACGCCAGCGTCTTGGTTGGCAAGATTATAGGTTTACAACTTAAAATTTACTCTGAATTTGTGTTGCTTGAAGGAGTGAAATATTTCTAATGACAGTAATTATGCTTTACCTCAACAGAGCCAGTGGAATCGTCTACTCTTGCAAAAATGAAATAAAAAAGTTTAAGTAATTTAATTTTAATCTTTTCATTCTAATTTATAATTAACTATTATTGTTTTCTTAGGAGTTTCAAATGAACCAGACATTAACTGATCCATTTTCATAATTAGGTGTCGAAGAGAAGCTAGTAGCACTGCTGATAAACATGTACGGTTGTCTCAGATTTTATTATGCCTTGAGAACGCTGCACACACCGGGAATGAAATTAATGGAGATTGTGTTGAAGAAATGAGACAGCATCGTAAAGCCTTGATGCAAGATTTTAAGGTTACCCCGGAATTGTTGACCGTATGTGCTACTGACAGAGCCAAATTTTGTCCAAATAGAGGACTCAATGGGAAGACGATCCATTGCCTCATGGAACATGCCCAAAGCAGAAATCAAAAAGAGAGAATTACTGATCTGTGCAGAGCTTCCGTAATTTCATATCCACTACCATTTTCTATCCCAAATCACTGCATGAGTGTTGCTTCTCTAGTACTAATATATGTATGATACAATTTAATTGTCTTTAGTTGGAAGATCTTCTGAAGGTGTCAGATATTTCTGGAGATTGGCGTGTCGATCCAGTGCTTCAGCAGAATTGTCAATCAGTTGTCGATCGTTCTACTTGTGCTAAGGCACCTAATAATCGTATCCTGGATTGTCTTATGAATATCTTGACAAGCGATCCTAGCACCGGAACAGATTCTAGCGTTATGACAGATGAATGTGAAACGACGTTATTGCAAATACAATATTTTGTTGCTCGTGATTTTCCCATGGATTCTCTCTTGTATGAGGCTTGTAGAACAGACGCTCATGAATTTTGCGGTGCCAATCTTGATTGGGCTGATGGGTCCTCAAATACTGCGCCACAAAGGGGACCACTGGTATTTTCATGTCTCTTTAGAAACATCAATGGAAATGAGGAACAACCTAAAAAGGTATCTAATGTAATGAAACACATGTAAAGAAATATGATTTGCCACATTTTGTTTGTGGGTTAACCGAATATACGTAATAATTACTTCCACTTTGTCGCTTAAAATCTAAGACTAATTATAACCTATTGTGAAAATTAACAGATCAGTAATGAATGTGCCCGTCGTGTTAAAGAATCTATGAGGCAAAGAGCAATTTCTGTTCGTCTCATGCCGGAAATAGAAGATGCTTGTTTAATAGAATTATCTGACACTTGTTCAGAAAAAACCAAAGATGGAGAAGAGCTGAGGTGTCTACAAGAAAATCTGAATGATCTTGGTCCCAATTGTAGAAACGCAGTTGCCAATTTTACCCAGGTATATATACAACATAAAAGTATTTAGAAATACATAATTGGAACTAACTTGACATGCACCTCAATTTTTCAAGGACGAAATGAAAAATCCCACAATCGATCCCTACATATGGAAATATTGCCGAGACCTTGTCGAAAGAGAGTGTGCTGATGACAAGTCAGACGAAGAAGATATTTTAGAATGCCTTATTGATTTGAAACCGGAAATGAAAAATAAGAAGTGCAGAGCGAGTGTGGAACACATGCAACTTCTGAGACTTAAGGATATCCGATTCAGTCCGAAGTTTAAAGCCCAGTGTAATGAACATGTTATCCGATATTGCAATGACAGGCACATTACGGCCGGAAAAGTAAGCGCAGTTGCTAAACAATAATTGATTTCCTGACAATAATTTTAAAAACGACTGCATATGAATTCGATGAATTAATGTCATAATTGTTTTGTGATTATTCTTTCAGCTTGTTTCCTGTTTGAGTGATATAATACGCACTGACATTGTTACAGAAAATACACCTAGAGTTACCAAAGGTTGTCGAAAACAAGTTAGGTACCTTGTGTTGTCCAAACTGCAAATGGAAAGTGACAAAGGAGATCCTAATTCGGTGTATTCCGTGTGTGTGTGAGTGACATAGGAAAAATATTGCAACTATGACTTATAAATCATTGTCTAACAATTATTGTTATAATTTTTTGTTTCCATTTACAGAGAGTACATTCAAAAGTACTGCAGTGATGTTCCAAGGGGCGGAGGAAAAGTATTAGAATGTCTTCGACAAAACAAAAATGCAATCATCAATGAAAAGTGTCACCAAACACTTTTCAAGGTGGAAGAAGAAATTAGTATTGATTCTCGATTAGATTTTGTATTGATACGAGAATGCGAGAATGAAATTAAATCCTTTTGTGGCTCAAAATCGGACAATGTACTTTTATGTTTAAAAAAGAGCATGGATAGACTGGTAAATATTTGCTACTCTGTAAACTGTTTTCTTTTTTAGATTTATAACATTACGTGTATAAGTACATTTTGATATTTGATTTTGTTATATGTTTTGCCTTGATTTGTAGGATGGGTTTACCTCCGATTCCAGATGTGGCAAATTGGTTCGTGATCGTTTAATAGAACGAAATTCTGACTCCAGGCTCAATCCGGCTTTACTTAAATCTTGTCGACTGGATATACCCAAATTTTGTTCGGAGGTTAAAGCAGGAGAAGGAAGAATCATTGCTTGTTTAAAAAAGCGTTTCATTGACTCAAAAAGTCAGTTGTCACTAGCTTGCAAAGAACACATCGGTGGGATAATGGAAGATGCTGCTCGTACTGATATTCGATTAGATACAACATTATACTCTGCTTGCACACAAGACGTACGTCTTCAACATAATATTGCGTAGCTTAAATAACTCAAAATACCTTAATAACTATTGCTTCATATTATGTAATCTTTTTCGTTTATATACAGATCAAACTGTCGTGCAAAGAAACATCAGACACTGAGGGTGATGGTGGGTCTATAGAAGAGTGTCTTAAAGGTTTGTTTCAAAGACACGCACTAAAATCAGCCGTCTGTAAAGCAGAAGTTGATCAATTAATTCAGTCTACAATGGTTGATATTCACGTTGATCCACTCCTAAACAGAGCTTGCGCAATTGACTTAATGAAAATTTGTGATGGAATACCTCCAGGGGAAGGAAGATGTAAGATCTTGTATTTGTATGAAATGTTAAAACAATTTTAATGCTGATTTTTGTTTAACTGAATGTTAATATTTCTGTCTTAGTGATTGCCTGTCTGCTCAACGAACTAGACGAAGAAAAGACAGGAAAAATAGTAAGACTTAGTCCAAAGTGCAAGAGTCTTTTATCAAAACGTGAGGAAATGTTCCATCTTGCAGGCTCAGCACAAAAATTAGAATCCATCCAAGATTTATACTCTCAAGTTACCGTTTCTCCACACAGGAATTATTTTCTTATCGTTGGAATGAGCCTTGTTGGAGTAATATTCATTTTTGGATTATTTTGTGGAAGAGCTACAAAAAGAAAAGCTGCTTCCAAAAATAAATAATTGCTTATTAAAATAGGAGATTACTACATTCATCTACAATCATGTATGTATCTGCAGCAGTGTCGGGTGTGTTATAGTATTTAAACCTATTGTTTACAAACATCGAAACATCCCGAATTTTATGAATAGTCCATGAAAGAGCCGTAAAACATTCGATTCATAGACAATTGCAGGTATTGTCTGAAAAATTTATAACGACTGAATAGGTTCTTTCGAATTTCATTACCTTTCTTAAATCCTTCTGTTGTATTGTATTTATCTGTATCGGTTAATTCGTATATTTACTTACTGTTAGTGTTATCTCATGTTAGATGTTACTCAACTGATACTCTAGTGATTTTGCCATCGAATTACTTTCTTTTATAAATAGGCTTGTGTAAATCGAAACAAATAAAGTACTACGTTTGTTACTAAACGCAATGAGTAGTTAAAATCATTTATTTGTCGTTTATTTTACTTAAATTACAGAGGTGACAGTTTATGAAAAGCTACAAAAGGTACTGCCCGGTCAATAATTTCACTTCAATACAATTAATATCGCCCTGTTGGTGCGGAGCAATGACTATTTGGCTAACTATTAACTAAATAACATGACTTAGTAGATTATAATTGTAATATCTAATCACTATCACTGCTGCTACTACTGGATGAATCGTTTCTTCTACTTGCTCGTGACTAGAAAAAAACCGAATGATTAATCAATAATTTAGTAAATAGAACAAAAAGAACAATTGCATCTACGCAATATATTAACTCACCCTCTTTGGAATTTCGTAAGGAAACTTTTTATTTATAGCTTCCAATTTTTCTTTTAGGGTGGTCAGTGAAGAGGTATGCACATCTTCTAAGGCTGTATTTACTAATGATTTTTTCAAATATTCTAAAGCTTCTTCCGGTTTCTCATTTACACCTGAGTTAGAGTACACAATAGATTAGTTTTATGCTATTAGTACTCAAATCTAATGACATTAAATACCTATTCATTTAACTAACTCCATTAATTTTCTTAATAATAATTTTTGAACTTACATAAAACATCCAGGGCGCAGCTGACAACAACTCCTTTGCTTCCCGACGTCGTGTTTTCGGACATTTGAATTTGGGAGTGCAATTCTTTAACAATTTCTTCGTCCTTTGAATTGCGAGATTGGCCTAAAATGGAGCGGAACATAACTCTTGGTGAAGATTTTAACTGCAATTAAAAACAAATTACTTATATATTAAACTTTTCTTATATTTTTACTTATGGATGATCTCCTAATATTCACTCAACGAATTTCATGCACAAAAATTACAATGCTCCACATGTAATACTTTTACGATGAGCTACTTTTGTGAGAAACTTACGCTGGTGTTCCAAATCTCTCGAGATCTTTCAAAGTCTTTATTCATCATGTGGCGAATCCACAGGGCATTGTTCAGTTTAAAATTTCCCTTCTCGGCTGCAGCAAAAGCAAGTGGTTCAACTGCAAAATCAGACAAACCCGTTTTAGGATAAACACGTCTTAGCACTTTTACTTACAATTAGCATTATATGTAATTAAGAAAATGAAAAACTAACCCTGTGAAACTAATTCTTCAGAGCGAAGAAGGAATGCCATAGATGAGACGGGTATATTGAGTACGTCCTTTTCAGCGTCCCCTGTCAACCCGTCGACTTCTTTTTGGACATAATTTTCTATGTACTCTTGCCCCTTTCCAGCAGATGCGTACGCAGTGCATAATCGGCTGTCGAACATAACTTTTCTTTTCAAATCCTGTAACACATGAATATTCAATAAAACCCATTGTTAATCGTACACCACAGACATGATGGATTTGCTGTTGCAAGTTGAAACTCATTTCGAATGTTAAAAATTGATTACCGGTGTTAGTTTGTCTGCAATACGACAAAGAACATCAATATCGCCAGCATTTGACAATTTCCCAATAAGGTTTCGCATTGTTATATTGAATGGGTGATTGCCACGCTCAAGCATTTCTTCTGTCAAACGAACAGCCTCGTTTAATCTTTCAGCTTTTGTCAATTTATCAATCATCAGACTTGCATCATTAAAAGAAAACGTTACTCCTTTTGATTCCATTCTATACTTACAAACGCCAACAAAACCTCATTATAGATAATTCCTTTCATAATACAGTAAGAAATGTGTTTCAAAGAAATACACAATTATCTGTTTTCTATACGACCTTTGTTTAATCTGAAGTGCTTTATCTATTTCATTAATTTCCAGCATTTCGTGAAACTTCTTTATATCAGGATCGTCAGATTTGGGTGAATCAACGGTAGGGTCAGGAGCAACAAATGGGACCGGCCGGTCGTTCTTCCGTAAAAAATCCGCTAGATAAGTTAAAAAATCTGTAGATGGATGAACATTTTCTTCTTGCAGTCTTGTCCATATGCCTTCCGCCTTTTCAACATTTCCAGCATTGCCTAAAATGAAGACAAATGAACATCGCCATTAAATGGCTTGAATTGAATTGAGACATTAAAAGTATACAAGAATATAAATAACGTTACTTACAATAAGTCTGCAATAGAAAATAGTACATCGAATTTCGATCAACATCAAGCAAGTCTTTTGTTACTTCAATTAAATTTTCTAACTCCGACACACGATTTTCGTCCATTAATCTTTGACATGTGAACTCCAACTTATCATTTCGAGCTCGGATTCCAGGCGTCTGAGTAGGTAACGACAAGTAATTATATCTTTAATGTATTTTATACAACAATAGAACATTTTATAAAATTATTTATTCATACCTCCAGAATTTTTCTGGCTTGGCGAACTTTTCCACACTGAATAAACGCAAACACCAAATCATACAAACTATTGACTTCTCCGTGAAGGTTGGTGCTCAAATCCATTACTTTCTGCAAGTTATCGGCGTCATCATTCTTTATGAATCGACAGAACAGTTCTTGTTTCAAAGGTGTGCAATGATATTCTTTGACACAGCGCTCAAACTCAGCCAAAGCACTATCTAAGTCTTCTCTGCATTTCAAAAGTAAAGTGTAATTCTTACACCTCATTTAGTCTGTCACGAAAAGTACGAAGGAAGCAGCACGTGACGTCAAAATGACGTCACGTCACGAATCGTTATAAGGAAAAGTTGAGCCAACTTCAACTTTTCGTTATAACGAAAAGTGCGTAAATACGTCACGTTTTATGCTTTACGCATGCTTCGTGACAGACTAACACGCGGTCTTAATCATTAAAAATAATCCGCTTTTCATTCGTCCAGATTTTCATGCAGTAATTACCGTAACAAGTGAACTTTAACCAAGGGACCCAAAATAGAATTGTTGATATTCAAGTATCCATTATCATTCAGAGTACTAAACAACTCCATTACTTGTTCTACATTTTTAGATTCGGCCAAAGTATTCAGCATCTTCCACACGAGTGCTGAATGTGGCGTCGTATTTTTTCCTTTTAGCGATTCTTCCCTCGCTTGTTTCTTTAGTACGTCGAGACATTCTACAGAAATGGAATATTCATTTTGTATTTCGCATTTGTCAATAAATGCAACTAATAGCTATTAAATGAACTTAATGATGTATCAGTTACCTTGATACTCCCCATGAGTGATGAGTAAAGAAGCATAACGCAAAGTTTTGATTGTATCAATTGTTGTATCCAAAGATTCAAGAATTTCTGCATACATGGCTTTGGCTTCAGGAAGTCTGTCTTGTTGGGAATACAAATCCAAAAATAGGGCTTTAAGTCCAAGTTGGAGTACAAATCCATCGTCAGTCAGTTCCTTGAAGTAACAACAATTTGCAAACACAGTTAGTTTTGTTAAAGTTTTAATAATGAAATCTTAGTAATCAAACATTCGCACAATCAAAAGGGTAATAAAGATTCGTATTTTGTACCTTTCTAAGAGCTTCCGCCTTTTCGAATTGCCTTTCACGACAATAGTTAAAAAGTAAGGTTTTCTGGATTGATTTGTTAGGAGTCCCTGCTTTAATTGATTGTTCCAACAGTTGTTCCAACTCTGAAGTCTTCAAATCGTCCAACGAATCTCTTCTCGATTGTAATTGATTTCCTTGAACACGCATTCCTATCTTTGATGTAAGATCGGATGAAGTAAGTTTAAGAATAATGTCATTGATCTCGTCAGTAACATCATCTCCTAAACTGTTTTGAATCAGTTCAGCTCCACTGTTTGACAAACCAAGGCCAGCGGCAAGAAATTCTTTTAACACAGGCAACAACATTTTGGCTCTGTCTTTCGAAGAACGAGTAGCGTCTAACAAATCCAGGACCACGATTCCAACAGATTCTCGGGAATTATCATCCTCATCGTAACTAATGAGCAAAATATCACGCATAAGTTAAATATTTGAATATACATGACCCACGACGACACAATGAAAGAAAAATTGTATTTAAAAATAAAATAAGGTTTAAAGGTTTTTTTAGCTTACCTAGCAGTTCCCACGATTTGAACAAAACTTTTTGCATTCTTTGATTTTATATAGGCTTCCACTAAAGCTCTTCTTATAAATTGTGGATTTAACCTTGCACGATATTGAATTGCTGCATAGAATATGTATTAATTAGTAAGACTTTCCAACAAATGAAAATACGAATAATATCTTTAAGAACTGTAACCGAAACTAACCAAATTTAGCAGCCGCGTCCAACTGATGGCTAACAATGAGGTATTGTAATGCGGCGACACCGATTTGATTTGCGGGTAGCTGAGTGTGAGTGCACAATTTTTCTAAAGTTTTCTCTATAGTATTTTTACTTTTATTTTTTGATAGCAGAGCAGGAATGACATATTCCCGCAAAGTTTCTATGTTTGGATGTACTCCCAAGTAATTCATACTTTTCAAGCCGTCATAAACATCTAAAAATACCAAATAATACGTTTTCCCGTTTTCGTGAAACTGTATAATATTGAGTTTATAACACAGTATGATACTTAACAATAAAACATTTCATACCCTTTTCTGATTGGCTGGAGGCAAAGAAAGGCCAAAAGTAATGCTGCCGAATAGGAGATCCGACCTGCTGCATTGCCTCTAGAAGGTCAGTAGCTTTTTCAAATTTTCTCAAGGCAAGTGCCATTTCAGTGGCTCTGGACAAAGCTACATTATTAAGTCCATCCTTTTCCATTTCTTTACAGTAGTGAATGAGCTTTTCGGATGGCTGAGCAAATAAAAGTAAAGAAATGTATTCGTAAGTCCACAGCGGAAAGAAAAGAATAATTATTAACTCATTTATTTTTGTTATTACCGTAGCTGACCGCACCATCTGCTTAATAAAAAAGTTTCCAGAAGGTGTCATCTCATCTTGCCAAATACCTCTCGGCATTGTTTTCAAAATTCTGACAATAAAAAAATACACAAAACTTATAATATTGCTTATGCAACACATAATGTAAAGAAATGCTTTTTTACTCACTTGAATGCAACGTCTTCTTTTCCTATATTTACCAATCGAAAAATTGTATTGGTTGCGTCTTGGTTAAATCCTGAATGCTTCTTGAGATGAGGTATAACTTGATCAACCAGTTCATCGTTACCAGAAGATGCTAAAGCGAATATGACATTTAGGAAATCCCGATCTACCAGGAAAACTTCTTTATCTGTACAGTCCTAAAATATTTACAATGATTATTCATTTAGGTTTAATGTTTTAAATAAATTCGAGTGTCGAATACTGGTATTGGCAAACAAATAATTAGCAAAAATTAACGAGAAATCATCTCAAAGCTAATCTGCCACAGGTTGATCTAATGATTACTTTGTTCGCCAATAGTTAATGAAGTGTCAGGCCTATGATACCAGTAATGAGAAAATACCGCATGATTTTACCTGTATAATTCTTTCTACATTTGCCATATCCCCTTTCTTAGCATAGCCACACATCAATGTACTATACGTATCGTCATTGGGCTCTAGTCCTGCTTGCCTCATTACAGATATGATTCCTTCTGCACTGTCCATATCACTGGAGCATAAAAATTAATAAAAATTAAGTACCTATTAATTAAGTATGAATCAATGGAAAATTCCCTTTAAAATAATTTAAAAAATACTTTGCTTGAGCATGTCCCAGGACTAGAGCATTAAAAACATGTTCATTTATAGGCAGTTGCTTTTCTTTCATATGCTGCAAAATTGTAGATGCTCCATCAATATCTCCGTCTTGACAGAACCGGGCAATCAAACGCTGATAAGTGACACGATTAGGCTCAATACCTTTGCTGCTTAATTGCAACAAAAATTCTTCGGGATTGAACTTATATTCATTCTCCAAATAAACTCGTAACAAAGCATTGTAATGGGAAATGTCCATGGGCACATCTGGTAAGAAAAAGCATAAACTTTATATAAAATTCTGAAAGTTGATAGTGCTACTTTTATCCAGCATAATGTGATGCAATATTACTCAAAGTTTCAAATGTTTTCCACACTTCCTCCACAAGTTTAGTACGATTCTCCGGAGTTTCGCCAGGAACTAATTCCCCGCAGCATCGAATGATCATTAAACTCTGATTGCTGGTGGCTTTTTCTATAAATTGATAACCAATCGTATTAAGATTAAGAATAATAATATTAAAAGTCCAGTATCAGCAGAAATAGTATTTTTATAATTTCTTACTCATGTCTTTGATGTCTTGAAGAACTTCTTCAATTTCACGACGATTTATTCTGCCCGTCTTCCTTATTTCATTGTCTAAACGAGTTAACGATCTGTCTACATTTGTTTCACTGCTAAATCTAAGAAAAAGTTTCATTAAAACGTGTATACATTTTACACGAATTCAATATCGTATGTATGACAATATAGCATAATAGAATACTGGCTAACTTACGAAAATGGTGACATGTGGACATTTCTTTGAAAGTTGACATTCTGGGATTGTAAATTACAGAAATATTGACTTGTTCGAGTTACATTAAATATACGAGTAAGTGATTGAGCTCGCAGAATAGAGTTAACGGAGCGAATCATTGAACTCATGATGAAATGATCGTTCTTTGTTTCCCGACACCCGACTCGATTATTTGCTTTCTGTAATCTATCAAAATAAATAAATCAATTATTAACTGTATACTTAAAAGTCAAATTTTCAGGTTTATTTCTATTAATTATAATGCATCACCTGTGAGCTGTAATAAATTAATATTGCGTCTAGACTGTTCAAGATGAAACGCAACAACAGTAAACAGTGATTAGTAAATTAATTATGAACCACAATCAAAAATTAACACCGGTTCGACTTGAATTATCGAAGAACGCGAGCACAAAATTATAATCAAAGTATTTTTAACACAATCGCCTTCGCCGCCGCTAGCACACCACTTTTGAAAGTCCTTAACTGCGCGGATTTTGACCCGCGAGTTTTGCTTGAATGGTTTGTTTTGGTTTTGATTTTGTCGGTTGCACTTTCTGCTGTTGGCTGGTTTGGTATTAATTATTTTCTAGTTTCATTCATTTTGTTTTTAATCTTTCGGCGTTTTTAAACAATAATAATATTTATTTAGTTGATATTGCACAAAAAGTATATAAAACATTGTTTATTCATACATTTGGTTTTGTTTGATATTTTAAGCAACGCACCTTATATTTTGGCACTTTAAAATATATTAGTTCGATCAGCTGGCCAACTGTCAGCTGTGGTAAGGAGTTCCAGTAAGGAAAAGTCATTCCAAAAGTTCAAAATTGAAACTAATAAACTAATAAATAATGTTTTAATAAAGGCTCTAATTGACAGTCCTCGATTCCTTAGCTTGAACAACGTAAAACCTTAAGGTAAATGAAATTATGATTATTTCATTTTTTGAGTTACGAAAATATGTAACACAAACATGTGGTACATATTTGTTTCCGAAATTGTCGGTTATTAAATTATGTATATGTAATGTTTGTTTGTGGGTGTTCAAATGAATTAAATCAATATTTTTATTGAAGGGTTAACAATGCCTTTGGTTTTCACCCGAGATCAAATACGGGCGTATTTGAAAAAAGAGGGATATGCAGTTAATGAAAACGAACTTGATGCTTTCATTCATGGTGAGTGTACCTAATTATACTAATTAATTATGTCCTGAAGGGGAGATGTGTGTTTCCACATCGTTCGATTTTACAATTTTTTAGGCTTAGCTCCAAAATGAAACTTTTTTAAAACATCGTCCTATATCTCTCACTAGATATTTTATGAGCCACTATTAATTACTACGTATGAAAAGTGTAAAATTCAACTTTTCCACATAATTTAATACATACAAATTTAATTTATACCTTTCAGACTTAAAGAGAGTGGTCAAACATGAAGATCGAAAAAGAAGACGAAAAAGGCTTGGTCATGAATCTGAAGACACAAAATTTGAAACAACTACGGAATCTCGTGAAGGAGGAGAATATTCGCTTCAAGAAGAAGATGAAGACGAAGGAGTACATTCTTCTTCGGACAGCCCGACAACTTTTGAGGAAAGTGAGGAAACCGCAGAATATGTTGGCTCTAGTGAATCAAACGAGTTGTTGCTCCGTCAAACAGTCAAATTATATCAGCCGTCAAAACCATCTGCGGTTAAAAATCGTGACGAGAACAAATCATTTCAGCGGCCATCTGTGCCAGTTATGCAAGAAACTGCTTCCTCATCTAGAAGCCACATTGTTATGAATAGAAAAACGCTGATAGTGAATGGTGACAAGGAACCAGTAATAATTGACTCAAAAGTTCCTATTCCTGTTAACATTGGTAACACTAAAAATATTTATTTAGCAGGAAAAATGAATTGAATTATGGAAGACTTTTTTGTTATCATTTATTGTATATAATTTTCAGATGTTCCTGATGCGAGAAAAGAGAAAGCATCAGCACGAGGATGTAGAGATCCAGTACTAAACTCTTCAACCATTAAACCTTTAAAACCCTGCAATAGAGCTGTCATCCCTTTGAAGTCGACTGTCCCTAATAAACTATGGGACACTACAAGCAATGAACAAGCTAAGCTATCAAAGCGTTCGAGTTCAACAACAGACGAACTAATGATATTACTTGAAGCCATGGGTGATGACGAAAACAAAGAGGATGAAGATCCTGGTACATGCCATAATTATTCTCTCATTTCCACACAACCAAAACGTTTCCTGCAGTTGCTTGACTTTATGAATTGAATCTTTTGTTTTAAAGGACCATGTAAAAGAGCTCCGATAGGACCTCCAGATTCTATAAAGCGCGACCCTGTAGCTTTATACCATTTTTATAAAGCAATTTGGGATAAACAGAAACGGCCTGGGGAAAATCGGCACATGAAACTGCGTTGGTTAGTCATTACATTTTTTAATTTGTTTTTCTATGATATTTAAATTCTATTGAACATTTACATTCTGTTTATTAGGAATGTAAGAGTACAAACGGTTGGAAAATATCCGTGTATCAATGGACAGCCTATAAAATATCTTCGTCAATAATATTCAAAAACCAGAGCTATTATTATTTTATTATTTTTATTTTACCTTGTACTCGTGGAACCGTTTTCTTGTATCACAGTTTCGATTTCTAACACATTTTACTGCCCAGCTTCAGTTTGTAATAATCGAAAGTCTGACTGAAACGTGATTGACGTAGTTGTAAATCACAAGTATATCTGTAACATCATTAAGCAATTCTAATCATAATACTCAACATAATACTACACTAATTCCATAATAGAAGTATCGTGTTTTAGAAAAAGCTTTGATGTACAAGAATATTTTGATTTAATTGTTATTTCTCACGCGAAGGTTTCTGTACCCTACAATCAATATTTCCAATAAATAATTTCACACCTTCTCAACTAAATTGTTTAGTAGTTCTCCTTCTCGGCACTAAAAAGTGCGGTATACATATTTTGTTAATCAATTTTGTTTATGCTAGTTTTTAACCTATTATTTCTTTAAGGCAGTGATTATTTGTTTTTTAATAAATGATTTTCCCCCTTATGTTTACATGCTCAAGATTAAGTTATCGTGAAAACCAATACATATGCAAATGTACAGTGTTATATATTACCGTTATAATTGTTTGTATGCAATTCACCTGTTTGTTGACAATAAACGCACATAATGTGATTGACACGTTTCAAATAAGTTTTTAAACTAAAGATTT
>JABASD010004161.1:0-16593 GCA_019776165.1 Pogonognathellus flavescens
ACAGGGCATTAATACATGTGAAGGGTAGGGATTAAATAATACATGGGGGATACTAGTCTCTCATAAAAAACATTCACTGTATTGCTTACCTAGGTATTTTCTTTCTAATATCGTGCAGTATCGCGACATTCACAGCTGAATGGGACAGAGGAGATATTTCCCTGTCCCATCGAACTAGCTGCCTTGGTGTTAAGTCTAAAAGCTCCGCCAACAGCCAATCTTACAATTAGTGCCATAGAATAATTCCTCTGGTTGACAAGGAGGTTTGTGTTGCAGGAGCGAATGAAAGTATGATATTTTACTTCGGCTTTAATTGACCTAAGTCGCCTAGAATTCGTGGGCCGAGCAGTGTGGTGTATCCTATGTAATATGTTAAAGATGGAAACTATGTGCTGTTAATTGTTAAGAAATTAAAAACGCTGTGTAGAAATTGGTAAAAGTAGACCTGCTGGGTCGAGCAGTGGCACTACTCAAGTCGTTCACCCCTGCGCATTGAAAGTTCTAGTTATGAACTTAAATAAATGATTTGGTGGGACTTTAGTTGGATATTCGCTGACACAAGCACACAGGACAGGACATGCGATACACGAAGTGCGTGCATGAATAAATAAATGGACAAGAACTAAGAACTTGATCTTTTTCTCTTCACCTTGTCCACATTAATCCTGGAACTTTAGCTCTTGAGCTGCCTTCGAAACGTGTGCTGGCAAGAATAGAAGTTAAAAAGCGACTTTAAAAGTTGATGGGTATTGCCCACTTAATTCAAAAGTAGGAAGATTATGGAAGGAAGGAAATGGAAAGATAAGCTGGAAGTGTTTGAAGAGACGTGGACAGAGGTGGAATTGAGGAGGGGAAGGCGGAGAAGGGCCGCTGGGAAATAAAAATGAATAACTAGCAGGAAGTCTGGTTGTAGACACGTCGGCTGGAGGATGAAGAGATGCAGATGAGTCCGTGGGAACAGTCTGGAGTCAGTCTTCCTAAAGTCATTACCTTTGTTCCAGAATATCTAATCAGGTTTCCGTCTCCTGTCACCTCCACTTACCTTCTTCATGTTAATGTCTCACATATGCATCTTAACTCAATTGAAGTCACCTGCCACAGCGTCCATTCATTTTCTTCTTACGACAACCAACAACTCCAAATCCATTTTATAGGCCATGTACATCTATAAGCTTGCAAATGCAATAATTATAATCGAAACGGCTTCTTGTCTCTTGCTCGTCAACTTTGACTGGAACCACAAGCAATTTTCTTCCTCTCCTAAAAGAACGCGGATTTTCATTCCTGTATACCCCTAATCCTCTCACTGCCATTAATATTGAAAGGTGACTTTTATCGAGAATTATCGAAAGAAGCAACGTCAGAAGATTGGAATCAATCAGTGAAGTCCTTGCATGTTTCTTGTGTATAAGTTTCAAGGTGCATAGGTCGGTGCAAAAGGTACGGTGTACCCCTTGACTACAAATCATGTCAATGTGTCTTTCGTCCTGAAAAATTTAAATCCGGGACAACAAATGTTTTCCTATCAAGCCACAGAAACTGTATTGTACTCCTCCCAGAATTCCATTCGGTTGATTCACAATGAAAAGAGTCAGTTCTGTTAACTAAGCCGTAACAGTTCTCTACTCTGCCGTCTTTTAATGTACTGCCTTTAATCAAAAGTGGGGCATTTTATAAGGATGGCACTGTGTAGGTAACTGAGGAAGAGTGTACGGTGCGACATATTTGTAATTTGCTTTTTATTTCACGAGTATTTCATTTAGGTTTTGCTTGTAGGGGAGATTGCTCGGAATAAGTTTGTAGCCGTCACATAACACAAAAAGTTAAGACGGACTAATGGTTGTAAAGAACAATTCTTTGTAATCTGTTTCTACTTCAGTCGCTTCTCACATTCTCTCTAATCTCCCTTCTTCCCATTACGCAACAAACACTGCTGTAAATCATCACAGCTACTTCCCTGCCTTTAATTCTCTTTATCATAATATATATCATCATAGTCTGCCAGTTAACTATAGCACATTTCTGCATATCACACGACATGGTGGCATGTAGTAACACGGCTGCTGCTGCTGCTAGAAGAATGCTGGCAGGCAAAGAATGGAGGAGAGAGACGCAGCAGCAGAAGAGAAATGAAAAGAAACTTTCTTATTAGTATTCTTTGAAGAAGCGAATTATGATGACTTGTCTAGGTACAGCATAACACATTATTTGGGATCATCATATTTTCGTGCATGTACGGAGCGGCTAAATTATTGCATATTGTTCAAGCGGAGTGAGTGCGTCTACGAAAGAAAGGGGACGTTGAGAGAGTGGTGTTTGTAGGTGGTAGCCGTGCTATGAATTGGCACAGTGGAGGATTAGACTGAGAAACGAATTGCAACAAAAAGATTAGGTGGATGGTAGCCGGGACTGTGTCTGTTGTGAATTGTGTGTGATGGGCTGAAGTGAGTGAGTGAGATATGCAAAACAGGCAGCTCCGCACTCAGACACTAATCACGAAACGAGACTTAGACACATTGGACGAGCCATAAATACCTTCAGGTGAGTGAAGGAAACGCAAGTCCAACTGAATCAAAGTCCTTTTCTCTTTTCTTTGTGGCTGCAGAGCAGACGTAATTAAGGCCCATGCAAAAAGCTGCAGAATGCGTATTAAGCGTCACGTCCTTTGTGCAGAGGAATGAATGAATGTGATGTGTACGAAATGCAGGTCAGGAGGAATGAATGAATGGAAGAGGCTTTCAAAAAACTTTGAATGTGTTTCACTGCCTTATGTCATACATCTCTATTCATTTATTTCCGCCGTCACTTGCGCCCAACTCACTCACACTAATTGTAACTGCAAGCAGAAAACATCCCAATCTCCATCAAATAAATCCACAGCAGCAGCACACGCTCAACACAAATATTTCAGCTGCGGGCAAAGTCTTAACCGTTTGTTTCTGCCGTAATGCACGCGAACTTCTCGGCGATAAGTCACTTATCGCAAAGAAGTTAGGAAATATCTTGCCACTTATCTTCAGACTTATCCGAAGAGTGGGATTACTTTTAGAACAGAAATGACAAGCGTCATTCAACTAAATTGCAATTACAATTATCACACCAGACAATAAAAAGTGGCAAATTCTTGTGATCGCAATTGCACAACCTGAAACACGATTAGAAATCGTGTGCACATTCTGGCTGTTCTTGTAGAGAAGAGGAGTTTGAGTCGTGGCTCGTGAGAGAAGCAGCGATGCCCAGGTTTGGTCAGAGAGAATGGGTTGAATAAGAATGTAGTACAACAGGAGTAGTAGCAGTAGTAAGGAGAAGTGAAATGGTGTGTGTTTTGTTGGGACGTGTTTAGGACTTGGAGGAGGAGAAGAATAGAAAGATAAAAGAGTCTTGGAGATGAGACGTGATGGAATGAGGTGACGGGACGTGATGACGCTTCGTTTGTGTGACATAACACATTTGTTTTCTTCTTTGTCTTTGCAATATCTTCGCTCGTCTGCATTTCTTATTACTCCACTCATCTCAAACCATCATCTTTTATCATCTTCTCTCCACGTCTCTAGGCACACAGTCTTTTTCATTTTCATTCAGAGAGAGAGAGAGTGCGAGTGAGACGTTGAAATTGGAATGGCAAACTGACTGCCGACATCTGTTTAGTGAGAGCAGGTCAGTTCATCCAACAACCGACTGCACTAATGCACTTACACCCATTCTCATGTTTATATTTTATAGCTATATAAATATATGCTTCCACATCCATGCAGTCACTCGCTGTAAACCCCACAACTACAACTTCACAAACTACAACTTCACAAAGTACCGAGCAAATAGCAACTGAAGTCATGTTATTCGCTCATCTCCGCCTTCACACAATTTGTAACATCGTATTCATCCTGCACATAGTGATCAACCCACGATGGCAGTACAAAGAGAAATAGGAACGAAAAAGAAGGAAGGAGGATATAAGATGCTAAATTGCAAGACAGTCGTCGTACAGTCCAATCCAACTCCCTGGGAGTTCCTTCTAATCAACAAACGACGCACTCTTCCTTCCTTACCGTTCCTTCATTTCATTTTCCATCCACAGGTTCTTTAATAATTTTAGTCATTATCGAAGTAATAGTCATGCAGTGCAAACAAAGTGATGAATGACAACAAGAAAGTTACCTAAGCAGATTTCTTTGCAAGTGAAGAAGACAAAACTATTTGGATTTTCTATAGTTTGAAATAGTTTGGAAACCAGATTTTGTTTTCCAGCTATATATTTGAGAGAAGGTTGACAATGGGAACAACCTGTAGTATGCCTGGAATTTGGTAAAACCCGTAATGTTCCTGTTAGTGTCAATTTAGAAAGCGAAAGTTGCCTTTTGTCTTGTATTGCGTTTGTTGTTTATTACCGTCACAACATAACACAACAAAGTGACAAAACAATGTTCATCTCTCGTTTCTGCAGCCGGGAATTAGGAATTCTTGAATCGATAATAATTTTATTTAGATCAGTTTGCAAGGAAATCAGCGTACAATAGTTCAATTATTTCTGAACAACACGAAGACTTGAATGGTTTCATGTTGCTTTTGTAACTTTTGCGGTTGAAGTACAGGAACAGAACATCGCTACTATTGGAAAGCAAATACAAATAAAATATGTTCGTGGTGTAAAGCAACGAAGAGTTGTGTATTGTAAGATGAACATTCCGTTCCACATTCCAAAAGTCCCGTTACAGCCTGTCACCCAGTTTTGTTGCTGTGCAACTTATCTCCACTGCCATTGAATATTATTTTCAGTTCTTGAACTAGGAGCAAGAGGTTTCTGCTTTCTATTCTACCATACACATTCTCGTTCCTCCGTATTCATTAGTAAACATTGGGAGGATGATCATTGCGGTCTGTGTTGAAGACGACGAACATAATATCCTATACCTAGCGACTGAACACAAATGACAAAACAAGAAAATGTACAATGGCTTGCTTATTTGTTGCGTCCTTTGTATTGATGGTGAGATGAGCAACGCAACGTGGGTAAATGGTGCTGATGTGTCATTATTAGACATCGGAGCAGTCCGAAAATCTAGAATACCTTGGTTGAGCTAAGACGCAAGTTTCAGCCACAAATTCGGATATTGTAATGTAATGTAATGGCTTTATTGTCAAATTCTAGTAGATATTTGTTAGCCATGGTCTGATTTTTAGGTTTTGGTTATTTATATGATCAAATATTTTTTACACATTGTTCTTTGCAAAGCCATTTCATTTCCTAACGATCGCAATTTATTTCTTCACATTTCTGAACGAAAATATTGTTGGTTAGTTTTTGATTCCCACTTTTGTTGTGGGTATTGTTTTTTGATATAGAAAATGATTTATTCCTAAACCCGTTGCATGGTTCCTATTGGGTTAGGCGCTAAAACGACTGAATGCAGCATGTATTTTGTTTAATAAATTTTGTATGAGTATAATTCTATACTCATACAGTCATACATTGTTTGTGTGCTGTGAAAATGAGTGAAAGCTATGCTGGGTAGATGTGGAATCACATAAAGTAGGACCGGCGGTAACTTCCATGGAAGGTACTAAATGATGAAAGACATTTAGACATCACGCGATGCCCGATGCGCAAACGAGCGTAAGGAAAATGAGGCAGGGAAGGACGACGAGGACGAGATATTCGTCCGACATGACTATTGACCAAACAATTCTTTCATTACTTTACTTTACTTTATGTTCGGAACATGCGGCCGCTGTTTGCAGCGAGAAACTTATTTCCTGCGCATTTGTATCTGTACACTACTTCGCCACATTTACCTGTTCTCGTGTGCTGCTAATGCCGAAGTAGAAAACACCATGCTGGCTCCGTTCATCCGTTATTCTGCCAATACTGTGCTCATGAAAAAGTTGTTTGTACATGAATTGTGAATTTATGTGTGCTGCGGGTGATTATATGGCGGGGTTTCACTTTTTATCGAAAGATGAAGATAAAGTATGGATGAGGTATGAATAAGTGTTCGGTGTAATGAAGAGTAGTAAAAGTGAGATTAAAGGAATAAAATTGGGAGGAAAATATTTCCGTTTGGAGATGCAGCATAAGTTTTCCCGTGGGACTTGCTTTCCCGGAGCAGCAGACAGTGCAGTGGTGTTGTTGTGAGAAAGGAGAAGTCAGGAGGAGTGAGTGGCGGAAAGCTGTAAAGTGGGGACTGCATGCTGCATCGCCAACAACACAGCAAAAGCAGAAACGTAAAATCTCATTAACAAACTGCCTTTCTCCCTTTTTCAACTTTCAACCAATTTGCAAGCAGCAACCGGAGCCCATACTCTTCCAGCTGAGACTCCGACGCCCACAGTCGCTATGGCAGTTGCCTTTCGCAGTGTTTCCATCAGTCAACAACAACATCCATTTGAATCCAATGTCACATTATATTCCTATTACATCCATATTCTCAGCCTCGCCTTCCCCTACTGCCCCTTTCCCCACTCTTCATTAATGTACGCAAGGTAGAGGGTGGCCACCAAACTGCCCTGAATACCTGAGTACCTCAAGTCAAGGGAAGTAGCTCTTGTGCCCCACGTCCCTGTCCAAGCACCGGCACCTGCCTTTCCACTTATCACCTTAATTCGGGTAGTTGTGTTGATTGTCACCTGTGTCCGCACAGACAGACTCAACAGTGGAAGCGAATGCGGCCATTAGGAAAATTCGTGATTTGGTTTGAACCTTCACAGGCCTCACCCGCATCCACTTCACACCAGGCAGAGCCCTGGACGACCTTCTACATCTCTCTCTCATCAGACACTTCATGGGCCTATCCTTCTACAAATCTCCTGAAACTATTTTCTTCGGAATCGGGTGAATCTCTGCAGTTCTACCTCCACAGTCGCACCTGCTGTCCTTGAGGGACTTCATTTTTGACGGAGTAATGCTTTTGAGAATTAGCCAAGAATGGGGAGCCAACTGAGCAAGAGCCTCGTAAAGTTCTTAATTGTGCAGGCCGAAAGGGCAGGAGGAGAGACAAAAGTTATAGCTAGACGAGCATTTTATGTTTGAGAAGCACGAAAGCCATTACGGACAATATTAATCCCATGCAGACAAGGCGAACTACATCTGAATGTGCCTGGGCAGGGCAGCTCCTTCCCCTTAACTCTTTCCGGGCAAAGTGAAAGTGTATTACCACGGCCTATACATCGCAAAACACAGCTGCCCTGGGTCGGGATACTATTGTTTTCCACGGTGATCGACTGTGCTTAATTAATTGAAGAGACTTCACACGGTTCGTGATCCGTTCTCCACTTCCTTGTGAAGTCTCTGCACTTCTCCTGATAAATTATCTGCTTCTGAATAATTAAAATCTGGAGACATTAACAATAATTTGGAAAGCACCGAATCATTCACAATTAAAATGTCAATCTTTATGCATCAGCCTGTATTAAGTTGGATTTGGTGAGAGCACGCAGGAAATGTTGCGTTGTGCATGTAGACATTGGAGAAGAGCGTGCAGGTGAAGTTGAGACGAATGTAGAATGAAGAAAGGAGTAAAAGTGGGATGGTGGGAGCGGATGACGGAAACTGGGATGGTGCTGTTATAGATGAATACCAGCTCGCATCTTCTTTGCTTTGGTTTATGGGCACATCCGCGAATCCGTCTACTACTTTACCTACCACCTCACCTGCTCCCAACTTGCTTTTCTATTCGGATGCTGCTGCATTAAATGAACACACACACGTCCGATTCCACTCTAATTCATCGGCTGCAGATATCCGCATTGAATAACCCGTCATTCTCACCTGTGTCTCCGTCTCCCTCCTTCCCTGCATATCCGATATTCAGGCATATTGAACATGTGCAATGCACTCTTACTCCGAAGTGTGTGCTGCCATGCTAACACCGAATACTTCTCACGGCTTACTCTTCCACCCCGAATTGGACCTTTAAACCGTATCACTTTTGCGAACATAATGCAATTTGTAGCACCGTGAGTGACTTTGAGGTGCTTCACAGTTATTAAAGTTATAATGCCGAATGTCGATGGAGTAACCTACGACAAATGTACGTATAAAGGAAATATATGATAGTTGTGCTTCGTGCATGTTCATGTGTTGAGATAAGGAAGAAGGATAAGGCGGAAGGTGCAGGTGAGAGAAATGCATTGCGAGGAATAAATGGTTATAGTCTAAAAATGCAAATTACATTTGCTTTGAACTGTCGCACAGACCGTGTACTAATTTTCCACTTTTCGACGTTCTACTTCGGTTTACACAAAAATTGTTGATTTTTCAGTAGTATGAGATGCAGAGCTGAGGTTTGCCAAGGGATCGTCCAGGTTTAGAAAATTGTCCTTATAGACAAGTGGCAATCAGGTACGCATTATACCGTTGGTACGTGCAGCTAAAAGTGCACGTGCACCTACAAACCTACAAGTTGCCTTGTTTTGATGCGTTGGATTCAGGAGAGACATGACATGACATATTACACTGGAAGTTGAGGAAACTTTTGGAAATTGAATATAAAGGTGGATGTATATCTTTGTGGGACAGACAGTTTGATAGGAATAGAAGTGTGAGCGGAGTAGCAGTGCAGTGGATGGTTGGTGTGAGGAAACGGGTAAAGTGGAGACCATTAGAAAATCAAGTCTGTGATAATAAATAGGAAGTGAGTAGCGAGGAAGAATAAAGGAATTGTAGAAAGCGAGTTGGAGAAATATGGAAGGTGTTGGAGGAGGAAGGAGCGGCGTACAGAGCGGGAGCTTAGCTCCGGTGTCAGTCTCGTTTTCTCGTCTCTTCTTTCCTTCTGGCTTATCTGCAGCAAGGCGGCTGCACTTGAGACACAGACAGGAAATTTTGTAGGATCGGATCATGTTCTGGGAAGGAAGGGAGGCAGAAAAGGAACTTTAGTGTTCCTCCGGCGCAACTTGTTTCCCACGTGTTTCTACTAATTCCATACATTACAAATATAATGGCATATGCGGCTGCTGCTTGGGGGAAAGAAGGCGAGAAGTCTCGGGAAATTTTCACGTCACGACTCCGAAAAGGCACTTTGCCTCATTAAAAATGTAAAAGCCCCGAACCCACAGGACACACCGCAAATGCAAACAAAACTTATTTTTAATGCCATTTCAAGACTGAATTTGTACGGCATTAGGCAGCTTAATCATCAACTCTCCCGCCGCCTCTTCTCCAATTTCGCCCTTCACGACTCTCGGCATGGCCGCCATCCCTCCATCCATCCATCCCAGTTCAGGCGACATTCAACCGTCTCTCAATTACTCTTCCCTTGCACATAATCAGCTCAGGACTAAATACAACTTCCACACGTTGGGCATTACTCAAAACAATAAAAATTACAAACTACCTATGTGCAAAGCTTTTTAGAAAATTGAGTGACCACCGACACAAAATAAACGTTGAATTATTTTAGAATAGTGCTACTGCTACTACTAACTAATTTGAAAGTTATTTTGGATAGAAAGTGAATAAATTAAACATGAAATATAACCAAAATTAAACCCCGATACAAAACAGGTCAAATCAGAGGAAAATGCACTGGAAATGTATGAAAACTCCTCCTAATGCAAAATCTATTTTCGCAAAATCTGTTAGAAAAAGCGTCAAACTTAGAAAATGAATAGGGTTTTATTTAATCTGTCTGTCAATTGTCCAATTATTGATTGAGCAATAAATGTATAGCTGAAGCTGATGATCTTTTGTTAATATTTATGTTTATTCTTTGAACAGTTGGCACTAGGACTGCAGTTAATATGATGATGTATTACCTTTCAAGTATTGCAACTACAAGAGAAACAATAATATTAAAGTGAATGAAATATGGACAAAGGATTCCTTGAGATAAACGGCAATGACAAGGAAGTGAAGTAGTAAATATTTCGAAGGTTGCGTCACAAGTTTGTGTGAAATATGAAATGACGCAATTAGTAAGTATTAGTTGAGGTTTCAAAGGAAGAGACGTGGTGATTTAGAAGCAGCCAAAAGAGCCGCCAATAGGACTGCATTTGCATTGCAATTAGCTAATAATATAATATTGTATCTGTAAATATTTACGTGTTCGCGTCAATGCTGAGGGAGAGAGAATAATGTGGAATGTGCCTTGTTCATGTTTTCAACAAATCCTTCCACATCAAATCTCCTTCAACGGGAAGGTTATCATTTATTTCTGAACGTGCAGCTATGCTGTAACAGGGCTAATTTCTTAATTACACAACCATGCATGGTTCACTGCAACGGGCCATAACACAGATAAAATATTGGCATTGCAATAAAAAAACTAGGTGCACATATTTATCCACTCTGCTCGAAAGTGAACAATACTTTTAACAATGACAATAGTACGAATCCTAAAATGTAAAGCATAAACAGTGAGCTAATAAGATAAAACTTATGAAAGTAAATTCAACGAAAACAAATATTTAATGCAAAAATTATGCAATGCAAAAACACATCGCACGTTGCTCTGCGCAATTTAGTGTAATTTTAAGGTACGCACGGTGTGTGTTGATTGTTGATGAAGCGAAAGAACAAAAGGGAGCATGTTGTTAATAATTGTATGGAGCCTTTTATTAATCTGCCAACAAACCATTCAAACCAACACATTATTTTTGTGTAGAGTGACAGACGTAGTTATGCAGCAGGCAGGTAATTACATTTTAAGTAGTATTACGTAGCAGCAAAAATCAGAACTCCGTTCTTGCATGTGCAGAATGTGCACGTGAATTATTCATGCAGATTCTCATGCAGATGAGATAACCGAAGAGTTTGTGGAATTGAAGAAGGCATATCGATATGAAAGGAATTTTGGAATGGAGACCACTCACCAGTCTCCTCTTCTTCCGTTCACGTTTGCCATTTGTATAAACCGGTTAAAAACGGGTGTAAACAAGTAACGAAATGAACAGTGACACTGCGATATGAACTATAACGCAGTAACATTAACTGTGACATGTAAACTGTGAAACTGTGTTAGCAGTTTAGCAGCAATATAATTACTATGGCCATACATGCATTTAAAAATATCATGTCATTTAATCGAAATATTAAAGCATTGGCGATCTTCAATTTCAAATTTAGCGGTCTTCACTTTCAAACCTAAATAGAATTCAGTATAGCAGTATTTAAATTGCAGTGTGTTGTTGAGGCTATATTGACACAGTAGTTTCAAAGGTCATGAAGGAGTTGGCCAATTGACCTATCTACGAACTTAGCCTTCCATTAAACCACTAGAACACGTGTACCAAGTTTGATATCATTATCTCAAACTGTTCTTGAGTTATCATATGCGAACAGATAGACAGAAAGACGTCCAGACGGACAGAGAGACGTGCATACACGAAACGCAGCCCATACAAGTAATTTCGTTACTTAATGATGAGCAATGATCATTATGAGACATGACGAGTGACAAAACAGAAAACAGGAACAAGAAATGTCTTGCAGTTAAATATTTGCACAAAATGAAAGAAAAGTAAATGGTGGACGCTGCTTGCTGCAGGTTATTTTCTGAGTGGATTGAGGTGACTGCGGGGGAAATGCTTTGGTATTTGACATGATGAAAAGAAATGGTTGTAGAAAAAAGAGGTTGAATTATTATAATAGGTACTAAATAATGTAATTGAATAGAAAAGTGAGTATTAAAGTAAAAGGAAGCGGCGATACTGCAAACAGGAAACATGACTTGATAAAAAACTGAATGCCGAGTTGAGGAGTTGCTTGTTGTGTGAGTCTCAGCAGTTTCAAGGCTGAAATCTTTGGTTGAAGGAAAAATGCAGTCGGAAAAACTGTTTCTCTCTATTATTGCCGATGTCTTCAACAACAAAACTTAATTACTTAAAAATTTGGATGGTCGAGGTGCTCCTGTTGCAACAACAAGGCTTTATGCTTTGTGTTTTTGCACGTTTTTCTTGATAGCGACTAGAATATGATGGTCTCACAGTCTCAATATAGGCAGTATGCCATAAATTAAATTTTCATATTTGCCTTGCATTTCCAGCATTCCGATTGTAAGATATGAGTACATAGTTCAGAGATGTATTGATGCAACAAATTCACATACATTTTATTGATCATTTTCAAACCTGAAGTTTCAGTTACCAAAATACTTTATTTTTTATTGCAAAATCCAAGTACTCCACACGAGACGTAGTTTAGACGAGTAATCTGTGAGCACTTTGGGAAACTTTTAAAACATCTGGCTTCAGAAATGAAGTTGAGTGTGGGACTTTATGGAAGATGTAATATATATTAATTATTATTGGACATAGCACATACAACAGGCCTGTTACTTAAGCATGACAAAACATCGCCGTGTGCGAATTTCTTAACTTTTGTAGAAGGAAACTACTTTTTGCAAGAAAAGGAATCACATCCTCTTCATTGGCATTTCCCTCCACCCACCCATCTTCCTTGACAAAAATGTCATTCCATTCACTGTAACTTCTTTGGCTCCTCTGGACCCTGATGACGCAATTTATCCCGCATCTCTCATTCTGAAGGTTGCAATACTTCCAAACTTGCAATGCGATCTCAACCTCACCATTGTCTCCATTTAGCATTTCATCCAAAATCCACAAAAAGTTTTTTTATTGCCTTCGCAATGCTACCTCATTCTTACAATTTATCTCTCCACCTAAATATTGCTCTCTTTCAACAACCCCGCAAGTGCAATAAATATTCTAAATTCCAAACAAATGCACAAAGTTTGTTATTTTCTTTCGGATTTGATAACAATTGTGCCATGTACACAAGAACTCCATAATTACTCCTCCCTCCGCATTCTTTGTTAACATATCCAGCTCAACTATCCAACTGGATCCTGTAGACATAAGATCCGTCTGCATGAATATTCTGACAGAAGGTGTGAGCACAAGAAATGCATGTGAAGTTGAAGTTGAGGCGAAATTTTGTTTCAGAAACTTTGCGACACAAAATGATGAGCAATTTCAAATCCAGGCGTAAACATCTGGAGATAAGTGCGGCATTGAATGTGTATTGAAAATGCAATTGTTTACTTTTGAAAAGCGCCACGACGTTTCCCGCCTGTCTACATTCTGTTAATTTCTGTTATACTACAATAGGTCTGATTGGCAGGATAAGTTCTACGTTGGGGTGGTCAATCAATCAAATTCTTCTTGATCTCTGCCACTCCAACATCGTAATACTGCCAAGGGCATAAAACTAGGATTTTGTATTGAGGGCCACACAAATCTCCATGAATGGAGCCCCAAAAAGCCATTGCTCTCCACAACAAATCGAATGCAACGAAATATCTGTAGAAGGAATAAACTGCGATATGAAATCCGATTTCTTACGATACTTACTAACATTATCCATTTGCAAAGGGAATGTTTATTTGGGAAGGAAAATGTTGAGCGATGCCTATAAAATGTTTTATTTTTTGTTGCAGATGACCGATGGCAGCTATGCGTCTACGATGTGTTCACTCCTGCATGGTGTTGACGGTGGTCGGACTTCTACTCGTCTATTCCGCATTTTTAACGTCCCCTTCGTATTTCGAATCATCCGGAATTGATGGAAGTAAGTATCATTCACAAAATAATTATTTAATTGTACGATCGGCATGGACAATTCATTACATTATGTCATCCATTCGTACACGAGACGTTATATATATTATTTTCATCCTTTCTCTGCTCCCAAAACACTCAATATCTAAAACATTAATTTTGGCCACCGTTTCGAAATTTCTTCATTACAAGGGCAGCGTCCTCGGATGTCGATACAATTAAAGCCTTATTATTATTTAATTAACATGTTAAGTAACTGCTGTTTTTGCATGTACAGTTGACACTTATTGATGGGTAAGAAAAGTAAGCATTGAAATAAACAGCAGCAGGCTACGACTGCAGAGTAAAAACAAGTACACGCAGTTACTGAGTTACGAATTCAGTTTGGCCAGGATTTTGGTTTTGATATTTGAA
Organism: Pogonognathellus flavescens; assembly: GCA_019776165.1. NCBI lineage: Eukaryota > Metazoa > Arthropoda > Collembola > Entomobryomorpha > Tomoceridae > Pogonognathellus > Pogonognathellus flavescens. Next base: position 13,927 of record JABASD010004161.1, read on the forward strand.
ATCTCAATTGAAATGTGTACTGTTTGATGCGACCAGATATATATCATAAAATGTTTTTAATAAGTAGTTTTTGTTTTTTTACTTATGCTTCTCTTTTATGTGAAATGAATTATCAGGTGAAACAACTGGGACAGGGATCCAGAATTCCAACGGCAGCATCTCAACGGCGAGGTTGAGCAGCCGAGTGAACGGTGTGGTCACTGGAGGTGGCGGAATCGGATCCGTCGCTTCGCTAGTTCTCAGTGATCCTCATTCTCAAAAAGTCAGCGCAATTCCCAGTAAACCACAAACAGCATCTTCAGGTAACCATTTTTTATGCATTTGCAAAACGTGTAGGTGCTATTACCAGCTAAATGTGTCTAAACTAAAGTTGTACAAGTATAATAGGTAGAAAGGTGGATTGATTGAGCACATAGAGCAGACGGAGTTAGGTTGCAGAGGGAGGGTTGAGTGAGAGGAGGGTAGGAAAAGGAAGAAAAGGGAAGAAAGGTTGCGAAAGAATTCGAGCGAGGTTGCTGAAGGCTGAAATGCCAAGCTCCGCTAGATTGCTGTTCCATTGTACTGCAAGTTTTGTGTAATGAAGGAAGATATTTGATGAGAAGGAAAGGGCGACTTTGAATGGCAAGTGTAGATGCAACAAGCTACGCCGTGTGCCAGCAGTGCCAGTCTCAGCTTCTCAAGACAAGTCAAAAGTTGACGAACAAGATTCGTTGGTCGGTCGGGGTCGGGACTTGTTCGTCCTTCTCTAAACTAACCCAGCTATCGCAAATGTGTAATAAAACAAAATAATATTATTATGTCCTCACTATACCGTATAGCAGAGCTAACTATATCATATGCACTACGTACGAGGAGAGTGAGGAGAGTGAGCAGTGTACTACTTTTATGGCTCCTTGAAGATGTTGAGGATAATCATGTTTGCCGAACAACAACCGGACCACAATACAACACCAACCACAACAAACTTTTACGTGAATGTTATTACTCATTTGTTGACTTAAGAGATTCGCACAGGTTCTTAGCCATCACGTAATCACGTCCTAATCCACCACCAATACGCCAATTGAATTCCTATTCCTCCATCCCTGCCACGGAATGCTGCTACTGCCATGGCTCCTGTCGCCACAGTCGAATTGCAACATCCAATAATCTGTGCGGGAGGAATATCCTATTGCTTGAGATGTGAACAGCGCAGTTATTGTTGTTAGGGCAGACTCCACAACTTCTACAATTTTATTTGTCCAAGTGATATAGATGCCTTGTGTCTCGCGAAGGTCACTCACACTCAGGGACTGTTGACTGCATCTACCGTCGTTATTCTTTGCAGTGCTGACTGTGTGGTAACTGCTAAGCAGCAATCATTTACAGAATCATCTTTTTGCTCTACCTCCAACTACATCATCGCTCCCATTCGCATTCTCCACAAATGCAAACAGTAATCAGATGAATCCTTCGTGTATTAGGCATAATCACAAATAGAGTAAGAATATTTAGAATGCAAAAGCAGGTGTATGAACTTCGCACCGGAATTACTCCCTACTTACCTAACAAATTGGAACCGGTTTTCCAATTTTCACGTAAATCTGAGTTGTGAGTATTATGCAGCAATTCGAATTTATTTTAATTTTTTTGTCAAAATTTCGAAAATTTATGATTAATTTGAAAAGTCGAATTATTGCATAAAATTCAAAATCCCCTATCAGACTTAAGTGAAAAATCCAAATTCGGGAACCGATTTTAATTTGCATTAAGTAGTTTTCCAGTAACATGCCGGTTTCTTGTCCCGGTTTTCGAGTAATACCGCTGGTGCCTCCGCGCATTTCTAGGCGCCATAAGCGCGTGGGTAAAACTTTACCAATATTTCAATCAGATCTGCTACATTTTGGGTAATTCAAAGCTTGCCAATAAGCTGCTTCCAATAAAACGATCCATGAATAACTTGGCGCTATTTTAGGCAGTTACGCACTAAACTAGCAGGTAACGTTAATAACTTTGATAGAATTCATTTTTAGCGCTAATGTAGTTAGAGGCTTACCGAAAATGAATTCTGTCAGCGTTTGAGCTCCTGTTGAAGTTTCTATTGGTTCGGGTAAAATTTTATCTAGTGAAAACTTTACTTTTGAATCAAATCTTAGGTAAAATTTATGTAATATTTTATATTTAATATTTAAGGAACAAAATAAGGGCGAAACATCCTTACAAGAAGGTCATTACAATAGCGATATTTAAATCAGTAAAAGTGATCAACATGGACTTAATCTGAATCGAACCTTCATTTCATTATTATGGTTTATTTTTTACGAAAACCAAACGCAAGTCAAAGTATTATGCACGAATAAGTTTGTAGAAAGGTTCAGGTATACTATGTGGAAAAAATTTCGAAACAAATAGTACATGTTTAAGCTACACACTATGGGTTGAAAAGCAAAATTGTAAACTAGAAACCGTCTCTGATTGCCCAGGCAACGGGTCTCCGTTGACCAACGGCCCTGGTTGACTAGGGTATCTTTTATATAACCACCTAATCCTACACATGTATTTTATGTAATATCCCTATCCTTCACGTGTATAAATCCAAACCCCTGGAGTTACCATGGATACCCATCGACTTAAATCAGAATAACCATGGTAGTATATACGGTAATTAATACATGTGAAAGGTAGGGA
>JABASD010004162.1:0-16592 GCA_019776165.1 Pogonognathellus flavescens
AAATCTGTAATGTACTACTGATACTACTGAAGATTGTAATAATATATTATGAATACCACTCTACAGGTGGCACGGTAGTTCCCTGCAGGAGGTACATTTTGACGCACAGATAGATAGATACATACATACATACATACATAGATAGACAGACAGACAGACAAAACAAAACCATAAAGTAGCTATTCGCTACTTAATAAAGGAAAATAAACTCTTAACGTTAACAGAAAATATAGCTGGCGAAGTTACAACGAAAAACAGGTACGGTGCATTAAATGTGACAACAAAAAGCAAATCATATTCACAATTTCATGCAATACAAAATAGCAACAACGTTAATGAGTTTAATGAGTTGCAAGTTGTAACTGCTCAGTTAAAATAACAAAGAGGTGGGAGTCCAAAAGGGGAAGTAGTTTGATGGGGAGAATTAAATTGTCTGGTGTAAAACTATTTTGGACATTTTAAAATTAATTGAAACTATTTTTTGACACTTTTTCTCTGGTTGAATGAACAGAAATAGGGGAAGATTCGATGACAAAGTTCATTCAACCCCAGAAAAAGTGTCAAAAAATAGTTTCAATTAATTTTAAAATGTCCAAAATAGGATTCTATACTTACAAACATTTTTATAACACTAACACTACACTATGCTTCAAAAATCAACGAATGTCTCCTGAGAAAGTATCATCTTCTTCAGTTGAGAATTGAGAATCTTGCGATAACAATTTGTATTACCGCGCCAAATAGCATGTGCTGACCAGAGAGAATGTTAGGAGAGCACGGTAGGTATAATGTATGTACCCTGTTAATACGAAGAAATGGAAGCCTTTGCGCACCAACAACACGGCCGCCATTTTCTTATTGTGACAGTGTGCGTGCTACACGATTGTTGGGTACATCAGAATATACATACAGCATCTTACGCTTCTCACGTAGTATTTCTTAATAAGATAAGACTGATTGTGAATATGAATGAAACGACTGCAGGTGTGGATTGGATTTTAATATTTCTCCAAAATACTTAATCGTGAAAACATCTGTCCCTTGATCGACTTGATGAGATGTACATTCTGGTACACCACAGATGCGCAAAACAGTGCTGATTGTACATACTGTAATATTACTGTATCAAATTGCATCGCATTGTGATAGATATTGTCATACAGTTTTATACATTTCAAAGTTTTGAACTATTTATATTAGGTAATATAAATTCATCTTTCACCCATATAACATCTTAGATGTCAATTTGGCCATGGAGGTTGCAATAAAGAAAAATTACCTAAAAACAACGAATTTGACATTCAATTCTAATTCTGAAGAATATGTACTTTTTTTTAAAATATTCTTTCTTATGCAATATGTCATTAGAAGTATTTGTTCTAATGATTTTTATTTTTTCTGCAAACTAAAATTTTATAATCTAAGAATATAAGAAATATTATTTTTGACATGATTAGATACAAGGGCGTACCAAGGATCAAAATTTGGAGAAGGCACAATCGCAAAAAAACCAAAAAAGAGACTTTGAAGGCTTGCCTTCTACCGAAAATAATCCGTTTTTACCGGTATTTGGGGAGGCATGTATGTACCCAGTTTCTCCTCCCTCCGTACGGCCTTAGGTATAGGTAGTATTTGTTTTGCAATGGAAAATATCCTTGAGTAAAGATTTAATTGTGCATTTGACATTGTGGAAACGGATAATATTCAATGTCATGCATATATATACAGGCAGGGTTAAGCTGCTAATGGCAAGAAGAGGATGCGCGTCAATGAACGCATCATTGGATTTAAAAATAAAAACTATAGGACTATATATTAAAGATTAAAGATATAGACTACATACTACACATGCAGCAACCGAGCTTAGCCTATAATATTATTAGTATTTTCAGCATATATCATATATTCCGTAGTAGAATCGCTTCTAGAATATGTTTGTTCCTAAGTTTTATACACGTGAATGCATCTAACTTTTTATTTCATCATTTAATTGTTGTTTATTGCATTAATTTTACAAACTTAAAATGCAGTGGCGTATCTATGTAGGATTCAAATATGGTGGGGGCAACAGCGGTTTGGGGGGACGTGTACCCGTAGTGCCCACAAGTAGATACGCCTTTGTTCTTTGTTTAAATTTATAGTCCTAATTGATTAGACTTATAGACACTGAATTCATAATACCTAATCCTAATATGAATTAATAACCTTATCAAACATTGTGTATTTTGTGCAAAGTGCAAATACATATTATAAAAAAGGATCAGGCAAATGAAGATCGTGTGGTAAAAGGAACCTTTTATTATCTGCATGAAAGAGAAAGACTTCAATTATAAAATAAATCAAGCAGGACAAATCTAGGATTGGGTAATGAGGAGGCTGGAGGCTTAGGGAAGGCCCGCTTGTAAGAGATGAGCGCAAATTATGGTCAAAAATGATCCATTTTCCCCGGAATCTTAGGGGGGGGGGGGGGTAAACCTGGTAAGCCCTTACTTAGATACGTCCTTGCAATAAATTGAATTCCTTTAATAAAAAAAACAGGCTATATAATTCACAATTGGAAAAATCAGTTTCTAAAAACTAAAAAATGACGTGATGATGAAAATGAAAGTGTACTATTCAATTATTTAATCGATTTATTTAATTATCCAGTTACAAAGAAAAAGTTCATTCCGCCTAAAAGTTCCGAGAATAGATTTTTGCGTTTAGAGGTTTACACTGCACAAAATTCTCTTTTGCACAACTTGCAAAGCAAAGCTAAAGCTTCTTCACTTACATGTTACATAGTTGCATTACATACCTAACACGAACACCTAAACAAAGCAACGAAGAAAAACTGAGCTGAGAAGGTACACTTTCATGCTTCTACATGTATTTGGTAAAGAACAGTTGCTTGGTACTGCATGCTGTATAAGCAAAACTGATATTCGGTGTGTACGCGTTTGTCTGTGTGCTCTTTCAGGTTGGATTTGTGTTTTGTATTGCTTGTAACTTGTAAGCTCTTCTGCCAAATTCAAGTATTGTGTTTAGAGTTTCAGTTTAAAGATAAGTTGATGAAGTTGAAAGTGTTGAACCAAATTATATCTAACTAAATTGTATTCTACAAATGTATTCTTGTTCTTCTATTTGTTTTGGTAAGTCAGTTATAGTTTTTTTCTCGTCACTCAAAATCGTGTACCAACATTGACACGCATGTACAGAAAAGTTTAGTGTGTTAGTTGATTGATAGTGTTGACAAACAACAAACTAAATTGTATTTTTCGTTAGTATTTTAATTGTCGATTGTTACTGACAATTTTTTAATTATAACAGGTAACAGTGTACCTATTATGTATTAAGCTTTAGTGTCATACTCACAAACCTCACATACATCAATATCATCGTTTAGATTTAATTTAGTTCCATTACTACTGTCTGTGTAATTACTAATTACAATATTAGGATTTAGAATTTAATTTTTGAATGCACAGGTGACCGGATAATCAGATTAGCAGTCAATTAAAGCATTTATAAGCCACAAACATGTTGCGTCGACCGGTTGGAGTTGTTCATTGTTGAACAGAATCTGTAACAAATTCACACATTAAAATGAAGTGAATAACAAGTGACGGTAACAGTGACGTGCGAAAAGCAAAAACAGAACAATCAACAACAACAACACACAGATAAATCATTAGCCAGACAGAACGCATAATGCACACACACAAAAGACAAGGCACAAGGTAATAAGGTAAATGGGATAATATTTATTGAGCCAGACGCAAAAATTACTATGTAGAACTTGTAGAACAGCATCCAAGATCCATACAAACATACAAAACTTGTTCATAGTGTAAAGTATTCATTACCATCATTACATTTATTTTATGTGCTTAAGGAGTGTGCATTGATAAACAAACAAGGATGACTAAATTATAGTAATTAGCAAACGTTACTTGCATAAAGTTATCACACTGCAGATTTCAATTGCACTATATGCCATTATTATTATTACCCAATTTTATTTTGCTAATTTTAATGTGTTAATTTTGTCTTTTTGATTTCAGAGGCTGGTTACGAAAAGTGAATGAATAAGCACGTGAGTGTACTGAAGCAAAATATCTGTAGCTGTACCTAATACTACTATTAGGGAGAATAGTTTGCAACTGAAGACCTACTCTATCAATCACTAATTGGAAGAAACGAATGGTCTATTATCAAATCCAGGTCAAAGGAATGAGGAAGCACGATTTCAAGGGGAAAATTTAACTGCTGGACTTTATTGAGCAATAAGTGAGTCTATTCTTGCATTTTAATATAGGCTGTGCAAAGTACAATCCAAGCTATACTGTCAATAATTAGCTAATTTTATATTATTGCCTTAAATTGTCCTTTTCCTTTATGCTCAAATAATCTACATTTTAGTATGCAAATAGTATTATAGTTTCAATTGATATATACGAAAAGATTTATTTCCTGGTCCTAATTTATTCATCAATTCAAAATTTTTGTGCCCATTTTTATTTCATTGAGTGAGAAAGAGGGAGGATTAAGATCCTAATCCTCTCGCTGTCGCTACGTAAATTGTTTCTTCTGTCTCGCACATGTTTAATTAATCATTGCGTCTTTTTCAGTGTCTACGATGGAAAAATGTGAAACCGATTAGTTGTATACCTAGGCTACATGGACTTTTTAAACATTCATATGATGGGTTAATCGATTTCCTTCGTATACGAACTTCTGGTGAAGTCTACGTCTTCTGTTCATCTATTTTCCATGGAACTTTAAAAGTGATCTTAAATTCAAGTTTGATTCTTCAAACAAAGAACAAAACTAATTTAGCACAATGTGACCTATTGTGGACCTTAGTGATCTTTATGTGATTTATGTTGTACATTTATTCTCTTTGATACACAGCGATTGGCTAAAAGTTAGTGCAAATAGCCTGAAGATATTTACCCTTCTGCTTTATTTTTCATGAGTTTACTTTTACGTGCCTTTTACTTACGTGTATTTCTACAAGTGCCAGAAGTTACCTATCAAACGACAAGAAAAAGTATTTGTTTATTGATCTGAGTTGTTTGTTTAGCCATTGTGCAATGTAATGTGTTCACAGTCAGTAATAGAAAAATCAATAATCTTCCATATTGTAATCGATCAAAAATTGAATACCTATATACGTATAGAATATTAGTAAACTTGTAGCCTAGCTCGTGATCAATTCTGTCGGTTCCATAGTTTGTGTATATGGTCAATATCGATATCGTTCTATACACAACATTTATGTGTACCGGCAATAACAACTCGTCGAAAGTATCTTTAATGACAGCGAATGATGAGAAAGTCACGAAAGATGAGAACAAGTGGTGGGAGCGACAGCGAAGCAACAGGAGGAGGAAGTGGGTTAACAACCGGGCAAGCTTTCGATCGTCTTTTCGCTGAACTGAACACTAAGCTGGAAAATTACAGGGATGAAAGTAAAAAGTAAGTGATGTTTCTGTTCTTGTACATATTCTCTAACCAATTTAATTCAATTTTACTTTTATTAAACTGAGAAAGTTATTAGAAAATAGTTCATGTTTTTATTTATGTTTTGCAGAAATTGGAGGGAAATTCTCCAGTCTTCATTTAGTACAAGAAGTCGCCATTCTACCTTGACATGGAGCTCTCTCCTAGTATTATTCATAGAAAGTTTTATCATTTTCGTCCTGTATGTGTTCAATTACAGCAATGTGTACGTATTTTGCTTTTAACTATTTTTCTTGTTCCGTATAACTAAAAATTTCTAATACAGTATCCAATTGCAATTCTATGAAATGGCCTAATTAATATTTTATAATGTTTGTGCTAAATATATTTTTAGGTGGTCAAAGTTACTCCCGGAAGCAATGGTTATGGTGCTTATTGGGTTAACAAACGTAGCAATATTAGTCTGGGACAATTATAAACGATTCAATGAACTACCAAGAAAACTTTCAATGATTTGCAATTATCTCTCAGGTAAATTATTTTAATAATTGTCAGTGTATGGCATAATATGCAATATTTATCAAAGGTTTTTGTATTTTTATACAGATGAGTACGAAAAGTACGACTGGAATATCTACAATTATCCCGAATTGCACATGCCGTATTCACCTTGTATAACGATGCAAATTGCATTTAGGGATGGGAAGATGGTTAATTTGCCGTGGGCACTTATTGTTACTGGAGATGTAATTGTTTTACAGCCAGCTCAAAAAATAATTGCCGATTGCCGTTTATTATCAGTAAGAATTATTGTCTAATTAAGAATCGAATGTCTTAAAGTAATTAATGGTAATGGTAATGCACTATTAACCTTTCTGTGATATTGACTTTTAGGACCCAGCTCATCAATTATCAGCGGGAGAGATATTCTCCCCTCTTTCATCGTCACCAATGGAAAACTCTACAGCGAATTCTCCTCGTCTTCACTGTCCTTTGAGCAAGAATTTAGCGATAGTTACCGCAACTCCTTACATACAAATGATAGATTTGTCCTTTACGGATTTCCTTTCCCGTCCACCCACCTTTTACAATAAGGAGCGTCACATAATTGTGACTAGGATAATTGAACTGATAATTTTACCGTTGGGTCTGATGAGCTTCGTAGCTTTATGTCTAGTTAGAATGTTTTATTTGCCATACTGGCTCGGAATCAGAGTTGCTCCATGGGCTGATATCATTTTGTTGCAACCCATGGCTAATACATTCCCTTTGTTACCTGTAAGTTTGCCTTTTATTTGGACGCTGATGCAATGTGTGGGAAATGCCAAGCTCTTTTCCGGAATTGATATATGGGGTTATAACAAGGTACACAATAAAACTTGTTAGTTAACTAATTACCTGACTACAGCATGCTAAAATGCTAAATTATTATTGACAGTTAAAGTTGACATGGACGGGTGGTTTTGTTGTTTTCTGTTTTTACTAACGTAGCATTGTTCACAGAATAAAGGTCAGGGAACAAAGCCAGATGTAGAAAGTAGTGAACAAGAAAAGGAGACTGTAATAAAATCCAAGAATTTTCTCAACCAGTGCCAAGAAGTAATGGACTTTTTCTTGGGAAAGGAAGAAACGTTGCACCGATCACAAAAATTGCTTCATGTACTCGCGTCACTTACCGTATGTTTTTAAATGTGTTTACCATCTTCTTAGCTGTAACTATTTATCGATATTTTACCGGGTCTCACTCTCGCAATGATCTGCGTAGACGAAATTGCGTGTTAAACAGATTAATGCATTTTTAACTTTTGGTTTTTGTAAGCAGGCTCTTTGCTGTGTTGACAAAAAAGGAATACTAAGTTGGCCAAATCCAGTGGCAGATAAAATTTTCTTTTTGAAATCGTCCCCCGCGTCAGCAAATAACAACAACAATAATAACACAAGCAATAATGAAACCTCATCAGATTTGGGAAAGCAGGGGTTTCAACCCGTAACAACTGCTGAAGTATTGGACATTACGAATGACAACAATAATGAATTGCATTTCGACGATACGACGTGGGAAGAATACCTTCCCAATCTGAAACCACTAGGACTGAATATTCTACTTAATACTTGTAATGAGCATACGAGGAGTGTTTACTCTTCATTTCATTCACATATCAGTCATGAGCTATATGACAACAAAAGGTGCTCCAGTGATCATGATCTTGTTGTTCCAGTGACGTCCAGACGGTAAGTGTTGCGGAAATGACTGTCATTCACAACGATATAATTAGGAGGAAAAGGAAACACAAACACTTGAAATATACTTTTAAAGTGTAGATTAGATGAGCAGAAAGCAAAAGTTGATAGATGAACACAACACAGCCAAGTTTAATTTCATTGACGAAGCTCTACGTATGTAAAAGCAAACGTATTTAATAATGCCATCACAGTAGAGTAATTGCGGATGCGGATCTTGTTTCTATTTTTAAACTGCTAATGTAAAACAAGCCATCCATAATGTATTCTTATTTATTTGCATCAAAAATAGGTGTGACAGAAGTAACACTCTATAGATAGCAGACAATCAGACAATTCAACGAAAGCATTATGTTAGCTACAGCAGAAGTAGAAAATACTTAATGTGTTTTTCTTATATACATTACAGATGCTTGTGTGAAGTTGCCAAGATCATCGGGTTTACCGAGAATGCCACTGAAGCTTTCAAGCTAGAACAAGAACTTTGCTCATTCAGACACATTGTGAGTTTTAGTAATGCTTTTTTATACCAAAATGCAACTTTTCTACTAATTTATATCTTTGTTAGTTTGTTTGTTTACATTTGTCAGCATGGACTGTTGTTCCCTAATAGTACGTATGATTGCACTGTAGAGCAGAGATAAAAGTAAATTAATGTGAGACACATGTTTTGATGTTGTTGCAGGAATCTGATCAATTAAGTCGAGACAAATTAACCAAAGCAAAAATTAAGTTTCCATTTCCCCATATGATGGGCGTGGTTGTTAGTGAGAAACCAAGTCTCGGATTACAACTTATGACGCAGGTTAGAATCTATAGCAATTTATGAGAATTTTCACAGGTTAACGAATTTTTAAACGGTTCAACAGTATTTTGGTACATTTTAATGTTAATTGTGGTTTAGAATTGTATATTTTATTATTTGCATTTTTAGGGAACTGGGGATTTAATCTTGGATGCTTGTGAAGATTTTTGGGATGGAAAGGATTTGAAACCCTTGACTGACTATGAACGAAAGCTGATTTTGGATTTCTATCAAAGAACGTCTCTTAGCTCAATATGCACTGCGTTTTCATACAAACCACTTGCAACGAAGGTTAGATGCTCAAATTTATATTTTCTCTTGAGTTTATTTTTTCAAATCTGTAATTACTGATTTCTAGGCAAATGAAAATATTTCATCTGACTATTTGGAGCTACCACCATCAAAAGGGTTAAAATTTCTACCATATTACGCTTTAGCAAATATTCACGATATGGAAAGGGACAAGCTTCACCACCACGGTCTCACCATTTCCGATATGAGAGATACTAGCATTTCTACTGGTAATATATTGTCTTCACTAAGTAAGATGTTCATACTATAAATAATATAAGTTTTTTTATTGATACAATCCTCGCCTCGTTGGACTGAGGCTGCAGTTGCATCCCTTCACCTGATCTGAATAACAAATAGGAATATCTCACAGGCATTAAATAACAAAAGATTTTTTACATACAGATTGTCTTTTATCTACTGACACCAATAAGGAAGAAGAGGTTAGTGACTTAAGAGGATGCATTCAATTGCAGAGTAGGCAGATTTTCATTGGAATGGTCACAATGCAGTACCAAGCCTGCATGGACATGGTTAGTTATTAATTCAGTGTTTATTTTTATTTTTATTAATAAATTATTCTAAAAATTATTTGTCTATTGTAATTATGTATATTTTTTGCAGGTTCAGCTTATTGAGCAATTAGACCAAGCATGTATTCGATTCGTGCATTTTTCAAAGGAAAACGAGCTGCGGTCTCGAGTTTTTAGCGAGAAAATGGGTTTGGAATCCGGTTGGAATTGTCACATCACTCTCAGTGGGGGAGATAGTGAAGAATCTACCGAAGGAGATACAGAACATACTACAACAGATCCAGTTACATCTCAAATGTACCTTGGGTCGGATTTAAATCGTCACCGACCATCAGTAGCAAAATCTCTTCATAGTGTAAAGAAATTCCATATGAAAACCGATTTTAAGTCGGGAGCCATGTTAATTCCAGATAGCAATTGCGCGCTACCAAGATATTCGGCTTCTGTCCCAGAGATCGTCATGTTGTCGAAAAGTGTTGACACTGGAGGTTGTACCGATGCACTGAACAACACTTATCAGCAGAAACCAAAAGCTCCGTCTACGTTGGATGAGGATGATGAAGCTGTAGACATTGAGGAAGACCCAAAAATTACAGTACTCGTTCCTTTGATAGATACTACGCAGCAAAGGTCCTCCGTCGGTTTTCAGTTCAGTAGTGATGAAGAAGATACGCATTCCCGAGTTAGATTTGAAGATGTTTCAAAACCTGACAACGATACTAATAACGATGGCAGCAATACTAACAGCAATGAGGGAGTTTCTCCATCTGTATTGGATTCTGTTTGTTCAACCGTTCGTTCACCAGCTGAAGGGTCCTTCCAGGAAGTTTACGATCTTGTGGAACATCCGACTCCACTCGGGTTTGACATGTCCAACAGAGTAAGAAGATTATTGCTTATGACTCAGGATATTGAAGGCATTGCTGAATCTTGTAAATTAAGTCTTACAAAATAAAATGTTATATTTTTCAAGGCAAAACTTCCAAGAGGAATAAAGCAAGTGAAGCCTCATTTGGAGAACGTGGATAATGTTCCTCTTCTTGTATCTCTGTTTACTGATTGCACTGCAGAAAACGCTGGGGAAATGATTCGTATTATGCAAGATTATGGAGAAGTTACTTTACTTATGGGATCAGTGTGCAATATAGAAAATAAATCTTTGTTTCTTCAAGCCGATGCAAGGTACAAATTATATAAGTATTTACTTATACAAACGTAAATCTTAATTTTAATATATCACAGTGAGATTAAATCCACATTTTAATATTTTTTATTTTAGTATTGCCCTGGAGCCAATGTACCCGCAATCCTGTTTAAGCGCACAACCGTTTTTTCCTGTAAAAACTGGCATTCCTCCCACTGAAGTGGCAATGCTTCTTACCTCTCTTTCTTGCTCTTTGTCATTTAAAAGAAGAGACTCTGTGTCGTTTTATAATTTAATTGCTCGAGCGAGACATTTCATGAACAATTGTGTTCGAAACTCAATTCAGTTATGGATATGCTTGAATGTAGCTGTCACTTTGTTAGGCCTTTTTGCACTTCTTTTATTGTTACCCCCGTTGTTCTCCCTGAGTGATTCGATGTGGTTAACTTGCGTGGTGACTCCTTGTATCACTTTAGGAACAGCGTTTGCCATAATGGGAAAAGTGGATGTGAATGTCATGGATGCTGCCAGTTGGAAAAATCAGTGTCAAATTGATCGGCAAATGTTTGTATTTGCTTTTTGGTTTTATGGAATGAAATTTATTCCTTCAGTGCTAAATCTGTGCTTTATGGCTGTTTTTAACCTGACTTGGATCTGCAATAATATTCCTAACGCCACTTGTTCATGGGTTTACCCAATTTTTCCTCAGCATCACCAGATGCAAGTTTCTGGTGAAAGTTCAAAGCAACTAGCCGTGGATCAAACTACACGTTGCATTTCAACATGGTCCTGTGAAAATGCAGATAAACTTTTAGTTGTTCAACAGTTCACTGTTCTCTTCTTGACATTTTACTTTGGTAAGGGAAGCGAATTTCGTATATAGTATTCTTTTAATGATTCTAAATTAGTTTGAGTTATTTAGTTATACTTTGATAAATTAACTAATTTTATTTTGAATTGACTTTTGCAGTGACAATTTCTGCCAGTTTCGTTTACCGTTTCAAGTATCTGTGGGTTCAGAATCCATTTTTCAACAAAATCTGGGTTTATACTTCCCTAGTTGTGTAAGTGTACATCATACTGCCTATTATTCCCCATTATTCCCAACTATCCCACCTACAAAATGTTTCTACATGAAATGTGATAGTTGCCAAAATTGTAAATATTTTGTTTTGATTGTCTCATAGAATAATTCTCCAGTTGCTTTATGGCACAATAAAGCTAAGCAACACAAAACTGTCATCGTACGGTCTTCTTCCTTCTTTTTCTTACATTTGGGCAGTATGTTGGGCTCCTGTTGCTTTAGGAGTCAATGAGCTGATCAGAAGGCACGAAATAAAGTAAGACATTTCTACTGAATCGTACACAACACACAAAATTATCTTTACATTTAGCATTTTAAATTCATATCCGGTTTATTATTTTTCAGAATTAACATACGACACCAAAAGCGAGCCAGGTTGGACTTCGGTACGAAGCTGGGAATGAATTCTCCATTCTGACTATTATTTTCAGATGCTTTGCAAAGAAGTATAATTGTCAAAAAATTATTTTATGTTTCTCAAACCGTAATTCTGAGTAGAATTGTGTGGAACTCAGATTTTGCCTAATAGTACCTGTTAATTTCAGATGCTAAAAACTGTCTTATTTTACTGATTAACTGTGAATGTTTGACTGCATGCTAAATCAAGTATTATAATGGCCTTGTGAAATGTTTTAGATGAATTTGATTCTTATTGATATTTAATAGATGACATCTTGTATGCCTTTATTATGTTCTTACTTATTTTTACATCCTTTCAATGAAATAGGTGGCTATTAGCAGCTTGAAATTTGTATCGTTAAGACTACCTCAGAGTTATAAAGAGTTTAAGATGTGGGTAATCAACTTTCAACTATCAAAGCAATATTTAAAGCAACTAAGAACGGTTAAATTACATTATGAGGTAGATCTCAAGTGAGTGTTATGATTTAGTATTACTATTCTCTGCTTAAAAGCACAAGCACATTACCAATAATGAAAAACTCGTATTTGATGATACCTTTTTAGTGTCCCTGCAGCATATATAATACATACCTTGTCATACTACTACGTATGGAATTGAATAAAAATATTTTTCATGTTAGAATAAACTGAAACTGTTCATTTATTTGTTTGCATTAAATTTTCGTATCACAATTTCGCTCACAGTTTTTGTTCATCCTTCACTAACTCGTTGAATTGTTCCATTTTACATTCTGTCTGTCAATTTTTATAATTCTAACACAAGCTTTACATTTTCTATGACAATGTAGTTGCGAAAAGAGAAGACTGGTATAGAATACCATAATACACTGTACGTTACGCATTTGAAGCATCTTCACGAGGAAGCTATAGGAAATTCATGAATAATTAATTACTAATATCGGTGGAATAAGTATAGTAGCATTAATTTCTTTTACTGTGTTAATAATGTACTAAAAGACCTCTGGTTTATGATAGGTACAGAGATAAGTACACACAGGTACTGTATTTTATATTAGATCTATCTGTGTAAAACATATTTCACTTCACTCAGTAATTACATTATCTTTACAACTAGATCTTAGCTTAAAGTTTACAAGTAGGGTTTAAGAATCTGTAGGATGAACTATATTGGTTGTGGTGTTGTGGATTGATTTTACGACGATTGTTATAGGGTTTACGACCTGAGTATCACATTTTGAAGTTTCTTTAAATGTCTACAGACAAAAATGTAAAACAAAAATCTATACGGAATACGGAAATTATTTTCAAATTAAGAAAAGTAGAAAACTAACGTGTGTGTATCTAGAATATCTACATAGTAAAGATGTTTGGCTACAAAAAGAATACAATTATTTTCTAAAAATACAACAGCGAAGCAAAGAAGTTTTATTTATGTAACAGAGTTATTGCAGCTAAAATACTAACTGATCTAATTGCAGTTTATCTTATTTGCACTAAAATTTACTGTGTTAGCTAAAGAATTGTTTCCTAATGAAACATATTGTGGCAGATTGTACTCATTTGATTGAGGACTAAGTTTCAACTGCAACATCTGCAATTTCAGATATATTCAGAGCAGGTTTTTGGAATTCCAGTTTTTCAGTGAGATCGTCTGAATGTTGTATGATGGCTTGCACCAATTCTTTTACGACCCGCTCCATGAAATGGAATGGGCGTTTCAGTGGTAAAACTCCTTCTAAAAATCCAAGATGACCTCCACGGGAAGTAACAATCATGGCCAGGTTTGAGTCGGGAGCTAGAGCTTCATTAATCGGCAAATCTGTGTTAAAAATTAGAAACCTGTTAGTTTGATAAATTTTTAATAAAAAGTCAGTTCGTTGCATTTTTCAGAAAATAACCTTCTCCAGGTTGCATAGGATCATCTTCAGCATTTAAACCAATTACGGGAATAGAGAATTTGTGAATATCAGGTGTTATTGTCGCAGCCTTATAATATTCTGCATAAGATTTGTATCCGAATTGTGGTGCTGTGAAATGATGGTCGAATTCTCGCAGGGTTTTTGATCCGAAAACTTTAGTAAAATCCCAGCAGTCACGAGATTCCAAGACTTTTCGATGCCTAATGGAATTTAATACAATGTACAAATATTTGACAGTAACAGAAACATCCAAATCCAGTAACATTTGATGTTCATATGAAAAACGTGATAAAGGTTTTAGAAAACACCTATGAGTAAAAGAATTACGTTTTGTACTTACATTGTCGCAAGATTTTGAAGATTCTGAGTGAGAGTGTAGTTTACAATGTACTTGTTGACGAAAGGTTTTTCCAATGAGACTAAACAAATAATAAAAATACAGTGAAAATTTAAACTTGTTTGAAAATTGCCTACAGATTTAGAAAATCAACTATTTATAGTTTATAACTACCTGTGCCAACCATGGGGTCCCAACAAATGGAAATGACCATTGCCGACACAAAAGTTTCTTTAGCCTCTTCAGGATAATTAATCAGGTAGCGACAGAGAGTCATTCTGCATAGGAAACACAAAATCACTTGTGTATTTAAAGTCCAAAAAAGGTAATTTCGAAGAATATTTGATTCAACAGTTTATTCAGAATTTTGTTTTCTTACCCTCCAAGCGAAGTTCCAATGGCCATCATTTTCTTTCGTGGAAATTTTTTCTTAAGGTGAGTAATAACCTCTCGGACATCCTCGACATTTGCTGCGCAATATCTAAAATAGATTCAAATAAATTGATTAATTAAAAGAGAAAGGGACCATCATCATAAGTGAAATAATTTATTATAGCGGAAACTAAACAAAGGTGTAATACGTTCTCGGTGTTTTCAAAGGGACACCACCAAGTCCACGATTATTGAAAACAGCAACAATAGCTCCAGCATTTTCGATACTCATCGCTATCGACTTTACATAAGACGTCTGAGACGATGATGTTAAACCAGGTAACAATAGCACAACCAGTCTGGAAAAACGGTTAAGCATTTTGTAAGAAAGTACGAAATATTTTTTTAAAAATAGGAGACAATCTTATTTTCAATTAAAAGAAAAAAGAATAAATTATTAAGATACCTTTTTTCGTTGCCTTCATCATCAACTTGGTCTCCTAGAAAATCTAAGCCCAACTGTCCACCGTCATTTAATTCAACGATTTCTCTTTTATACGGTAATTTTTCCTTGCTGGAAATTCTTAAGTTGAGCCCTAAAGCTGACTGAAGACGTCCTTCCCACGAAAACCAAGATGGGAAGTATTTTTCTTGAATACTTGGAACATGCTTGCTTAAGAAATCCAGAAGATAAGTATTACTGGTGAGAATTTTCGGTTTCTAAAAGAATATAATAAAATACAATCATAAGTATCTTCACGGCAAAGTATGATAGTAAAAGAGGCATTGTCTGTTCTCAGTGTTTTCGTGTGTGTTCATAAATTTTTTAAATCCAACATTAAATTGTGAGCTTCAGAATTAGAATTTCAGCATCTAACACTCTGTGTAGATTTATGAAGTTTTTTGCTTCGCTAAAATATTTTAGTATATTACCAGTAGTACTGGTTCATTGCACCATAAGCCATGTCATAACACAAACATACATGAACTATGCAGTATACAGTCAGTAAAAATATGAAACTGCTGCAAGAAATGCTTCACATCTTTATTTAATTTGCTCTAGTCGTTATATAGACATCTTTAGTATACGTATTAAGAAGCTTATATTTTTCATATTCTTATCTTACATTCCTTCAAACATTCCTATAGCATTTTCTGTCTTTGCTCTTCTTTTGAAGTAATAAATAATGCATGAGACTGAGACAACTCAGAATCTTTATACTTTGATGGCTTTTGGATTTGGGTATGGCATGTTCTTTATAGTCTTGGAGAAACTACTTATATTATGCTATCTCTACAAAAAATACTTTTCACAGCAGACTAATAAAATAACAATGCAATTTTATTTATTTTCCACTTGAGAAATGGCGACTTACCTGGGCCACGTACATGACGTAATACGCAACCATTGCTAAACTGGAAGCGGCCAAACTGGTGTAGAAATACTCCGTCTCACTCATTTTGTGTTTCGTCAAGTTCTCAAGGATCTAATGGAACCTCTAAAGACTGCACCTGAAAATAAAAAAAGTTCACACTAGATAAAATTGGATTCTCCGTCGCTTTTAGTCATTTAGAATGTTTTAGAGATTTTATCGTCTTATTCATGGCATGACAAGCGTAAGAGATAAATATGGAGTGAGTGAAGTGCAAAGTGCAAGATATATCCATAAATGTAGACACTTAGATCCAAGGCCGTATACAGAATCGGGAGGGGGAGCATGACCCAATAAAGTAGTTTTGGAAGGGGGGGAACCGCAAAAAGAGGCTAATTTTCGGCCTTTGGCCACACATAACCCTATTTTTCCGCATTTCGGTGGTGGCAATCGCTCCCCTTCTCAATACGGCCTTGCTTATAAAAATTCGTTCAGCTGTAGATCCTAGGTGCAGATAAATATTGTTATTCTGTCAACTTTAATTTACTTGTATGCATATTATAGTTGACAGAATAATGTTTTAATCAACTGATGCTCCAGTTGTGATGATAAAATAATTATCAATGAACAATCATTGACACCATTTATACTGAAGTTATCTTTA
>JABASD010004163.1:0-16590 GCA_019776165.1 Pogonognathellus flavescens
CAACATTGTTTAATATCTTAATCGTTGTTGTCCATTCTGATTCAGTAAGTTAGTTATATGATTTTATTGTCTCTTGTTGCTTCTCCAATATATTGGTTTAATTTTTATATCTGTAGCTTACTACGTAGAGAAAAACTGCGAATTGAAATAAAAACGTGCCTTTTGTATGCTTGAAGGCTAAGGAAGATTCAAAGGCGAGAAATAATAATAATATGCGTGCGCATGATTATGCAGGGAATACACGAGGGAATAAATTAATATACTAAAACCATATTTATACTTTATTGATTTGGAAAATTGCAAAATTTTCAGGTAGATTTAGAAATGTTCAGAAAAGCAGATTAGTTTTATAGATGGGAAAACTATTGGGAAATGGTCCTCAACATTCTTCAACGGTGCTAAGAATACCATTGGTTGATTCTGCTATGTGAATTGAATTGATGGTCCAAATGTTTTTAGCGCTTGTCATTTCAGCTATGAACCTTTTATTACTTTGTCGGATTTCAACTGTCAATACACATTGCGCATTAATTCCCAGGGTTTTATAATCTCCGATTTTTAATTGTTTTCTAACTTGGTCTGAAGTTGGCATCGTGCATTTCGCTTTTCGAACTTCGCCCAATTTGATTTCAGGTTTGGAACATTTGGTTTTCGTGATCAAATATGAATTGTAATTCTTTTGCAAATATTTATACGCGTCTTTGACAAGTGAATTATGTGTGACTGACACATCTTCCTGTGTCCAACAAGAGCAGTACTTCGAGGGTATCCCTGCAGATTGACAATCCCGACTGTTAGGTGCCGGGAGAAATAAACTAATTCCTCTCATTTTATCGTATTTTATTTTCGCCTCCCTTTTTATCAAAGACTCGTCGGTTATTGTGCTCAGATCCATAAAATCCTTGAGGGTTTCATGCGTGTCATAATGTGAAGTTAACAGCTGCGAATTTGCTTTAAGATTTTTCATGGCCCTTGGATATTTCAAGTAAAACCATTCAGGAAATATCATGTAGAAAAATGGCAGATTACTTTCCAATTGTCCTTGATTTGTATCTTTCGGCTTGCCAAAATTCATTCCATGATCTCCCAACAGAATGAACACCAAATTTTGCGCCAATTGATGTAGTTGCAGCTTTTGGAACATTTCAATGAAGGCATTTCCAATGTACTTGGTCATAATGGGAGTATTATGAGTCATGGCACACATCCACGCAAATTGAAAGTACAATTTGTCCTTTAACGTGAAGGCAGTTTGTAAAATGTTTTCAATGATAACTGTGTGGTCGTACTTATCGCCGTAGCAAACAGGAGGTGTTGGTTCACCACGATATCCATCAAAATATTCCATTCTTCTTGTTACAGGGAGATGATAATAATCTGTCGGTTGCTTCAAGAATCCTATTGCACTCTCCGCGGTACCAAAATGTTGACCATGGCACAGCATCTTCGGCGTAAGCCGTTCTAAACCCGTTTTTGGCAAATTCTTTCCAAATTAATGGACACGTGTCTAGAAATGATCTTTTATTCGGGTAGCAAGATCCTACGATTTCTGAATAATTCATCCCTGAATGAAGCGCTAACATGTTAGGAAACGAATAGTCTGCAGTGCGATGATATTTCGTAAAATGAATTCCGGAAAGATTTTTCATGATGTATTTGTGCGTGTCGGGTAAATAACGAAGGAAATTCGCTTGTGACACTGCGTCGAGTCCAGCCACAATCACACTCACCCGCTTCTTGTTTGCATCTTTGGGATGGGTAGCTTCATAATTTGCAATGCGATCCTCGACGGTCGGTTTCAAAGAAACAAAACTTAGAAGTTCGGAATATATTATTTTTCCTTTTGTCACATTTCTGTTTTTGGCGATGCATTCAATTTTGATAAATTCGTACTCAGGAGGAAGCTTCATCTCATCGGAATGGACAGAAATGCATTCTTTACTCTCACTTCATTTAAAAGAAAAATGGCTTATTAATTCAATAGCAATACTTTTTGTAATAAGATTTAGTTTGGAAATTTCAGGCAAAAAGATCTAGAAAGTTCATTTCACGAAAAAATATTAGAAAATAAAAACGAAAATAAATTTTGACAGTTGCAAAGTTAATTTCATTTGAATATATAGACTTTTTAAACTAACACGATTCCCGTTTCATGCTCCGGAGACCTTCTAATGAAACGTCGGTAACAGCATGATGTAGCGTTCCAAAAATTCTTGCCTCCGTTGACCCGTACAAGTTTAGAATCTATAGTTGAATCAAAAAATCTGCGCGAGGAAGGGAGACAGCTCGGTTGGTATCCTCTCAGGCTATTGTCCATATTTAAATATTTCATAAATCCCGGCTCGTCCAGATTTAAATCAGCCAAGAGACATTTGATCGCATCTGAAACAACAAGAACAAATCAAACTTATATTTTTGAAAAGTAAATATTTGCACTTCTAACCCAATTGCAATGATCACTAACTTGTTTCCACAGATGAGATTATTGAATGAGATTTCTGTATTTTAGAATGCCGTTTGTGATCATAATCTGGGTGGCTTCTGTTGATAATTAAAATTGCATATATACTGTAAACAGTCACAATTGCAAATAAATGTGCTGCTAATCGCTTGCAAGTAAAATATCTAAATAAGGGTATCTTCATTTTCTATTACAAACTTTGAATTATTGATCGTCAGACTGTGTAAAGTTTTTCCATCTTTATAGTGATAACTGTGTGTTAAAAGTTGTGATTTAAAAAGAATTGTAACAAGTAAAAAATGAATTATATAGTAGTTAAAATTGAATGAGAAATGTTATATTTACAATAAAGACCTAATAGACCTCCCAATAAGTAGCAAAATAATACAATACAATCAGTACATTAACATTCAATGGCGTATATACGTATGGTCTCACCTGACTGGTCCTCCCCCCGCCAGATTCAGGATAAAATGGTTTTTTGGGCTTTTATCCCTCCTAACGAAGCGAGCACCCCATTACAAAATCCTATAGTTACGTCCCTGGTAGCATTATCAACCAACTTCCGTGTAATTAATATGAAATGCTGGCCGCAACACAATAATGAATAGGAGCAATAAACGTAAAGCGTTCTGATTTCCGCTGTACAAGGGCGTATCTATAGGACGGTATTATAGGGTGCCCTGGTAATCCTCAATATTCTGAACTTATATACACAGACATTCCGGGAACTCAAACAAACTAATAGCACAATATTTGTTAATTTATATATGCATGCATATGTATGTAAAATATTACTTGTTCCATTTGTATATGTCATATTTAAATATGTCATTTTAAATATGATATAATGATGATATAATTATATCGCCAACTGTATAAATTGCATGTTTATTATCATATCATGTCTTGTCCACATGCTTATTGTGTGGTGGCGACAGTCTTTACTACTTTAATTATATATTATAATATTATATTAATTATTATAATTATTACTTTAATATTATATTACCTAGAGTTGAGTTGTAATACGATAATCACGATTTTAAGTATAAGAATAGATAGTAATTAGTTTATCTATAGGATAATCCGATCTTTACTTTTCTACTTCAAGCCAAGAACAAAGAAACTTTGAGTGCATGAGTTGCACTTTTCGTTATAATGCAAATAATATTCACTGATAAATTAGCCTGCTTAAAGTGCACATAAATATTGTTGGGTTGGCAGAATCCTGTGAATATACACTACTATTTATTAACTACTAGTATTCTGAATATTTGTCTATTTACATTATTAGGAGACCATACTTTGGTCCAAAGAAAAGTTTTATGGAAAATAACTGCGATTTCATTTTATTAACAATAAAAAAACTTGTTATGTACGTGTTGTGTTACAAATAAACAAGCAAACGATGAGACGCTAAATGATTTTGGTAGCTCAAATTTAGCAATGCATAATGAAAATGCCATATTCACTGTAAAGAAACTAATTGTAAATTTGTCCAAAATGTCCTAAGTTGAATATTGCAATATTATTAAATTATTTTAAACACATTGCTGAAATTTTATAACCGTATTTCTTAACAAAATATTAACTAAATGTAAAAACGCTTACTGCTAATTATTAAATACCAAGTGATACTACAGGATAATTTTTATTATTTCTGTCATCATAACCTTCATTGATTATTATTTAACTATAGCTAATTTATTAACACACCAAAGGTACGTAAATGTAATTATTTTATTTTTAAACAATTATATGTTGAACAAAATGAATTTTCAAGTGAGTCATAGTGGTCTGAGGTTGAGTGTGTTGTCTGTGATTAGTTTCCTTGACCGTTGTTCCTTTTTGACAGTGATAGAAGGATGGTTTAATGTCAATGTGGAAAATATGAGTGAAAAAATAAATAACAAACAAACGTTGATGGTGTTGAGTTGTATGAAAACCTGAATGAATGTATGACTCACCAACAACACGCCACCATAAGACTCTGCAATACTTTGCCGACCTTAATAAATGCATATTAACATTATACTGCATTGCATCAGCAGCAGTGAGACAAAGATAAAAGAGAAATGGAACACATTGGAACGTGCATAGTCATAATAATTATTATATCGTAATGAATTGAGTGGCTGTATTTTCATGTGCATTTGTGTAGACCCAACACACTTGTTGTGAGTAATAAGAATTTTTGAATGCATTAATAATGTTCATTTACCATA
Organism: Pogonognathellus flavescens; assembly: GCA_019776165.1. Classification (NCBI taxonomy): domain Eukaryota; kingdom Metazoa; phylum Arthropoda; class Collembola; order Entomobryomorpha; family Tomoceridae; genus Pogonognathellus; species Pogonognathellus flavescens. The sequence goes on from JABASD010004163.1 coordinate 4,690, forward strand.
ACCTTTTCCAAATGCACGCTCTTCCTACCCCAACCCGTATACAGCTTTAATTTAACTACCTTTTCACTAACTAGGGTCGTCAGATGTATACCATTACCCCAAAAATACAAAAATTAGCAAATTAATCGTACAAAATGTTATACTAATTAAATAATTGGTAAATAATAATTTAATAAATATTTTCCTGAAAAATAGTTAATTTTTTAAAACAAAAATTTACACATAAATTATTACAATAAAAATTACACAGGAAACTTTCAGATTAATATTTACTCTTTTCTAATGTTACGTGAAAATTTTTAGATAAAAGAAAATAAAAGATAAAAGATAAAATTTCTGATAAAAGCATGTTTTATAAACATTACGAAAAATTTTCAATAAAATCCAAAATTTGCTTGTGGGAATAATATTTTAAATAAATGCGAAATAAATTATCCATAAATATTAGCTTTGCGGAAAAAAGTGAATTGACTATTATGGGTGAATATTGCATTAAAGTAGTGTCAATTTTTTTTTATTGCAGATTTATCAAATTACACAAAATTAAATGTGCCTAAATGGCATTTCTGAATTCTGGCAGCGCTTGTTTGCTCTGCCTTCATTTGCCTTCAAAAATATTTACGTTTTTGTTGGATGCAAATATGCAATGGAATACTGAAGCTGTGATTGTAATGTAAAATGAGAGTTTGTAGTACTGGTCCACTACACATAGGGGCGAAGCGAACAAAACGACAGCAAAGCACGAGAAGAAGTTATAATGTTTGTCTGTGTAGGTTGGTTGTACTGTACTACGTATAATAAAAGTTGATTTGGGTCAGCCAAGTCTTACTATAGCAAATATTCATATCTCACAGTACTCCCTAGAACTTACACGTATTATTTTCCTCTGCACTTTGTATTGCAGTGTTATGACGTGATGACTATATAAAGGTCGGAAAGGCAGGCAAAAACCTCTTCTATAATAATATGCTGAGTGCTGATTCCTATTGATGTATGTGAGACTTTCGTATCTTTCACATACTAAATAAATAACAAGCTTATATTTTTGTTCTTGTTGTGCTTTTTTTTCTTACTTTTAATTTTACGTGCATATGCCTAGGCATTTATTAGTTTTGATTATTTAAGGTTTTTGGTGTGTATTAGTGCCTGTATTGTATAAAAGCATCACAAAATGGTCAAAATTTGACATATTTTGCCTGTTTTTGGGTTTTAGTGCCAATAAATGCCTTTTCTGTAAAAAATGTTCAAAGCTTTTGGCAGACTTTGCTTGAACGATTTGCTCCAGTTTGGGACCAAATGCACAAAGCAAAAATTAAGCGTAAACTGTTTTTAACAGTTTTAATTTTCCAGCACCTAATTCGGTAGTGTTATGTACTACAATTTTTAACATGTTTTTATTTATTAATAATATTTATAGTTTTATTAGACTTATGTCACATTAATTTTATCAAATACTAGCTGATTTTTAGAGTTGGTTGTAGCTATTTATGTGCCTTTTTCGTTATTTTCTAGGGCTTAGATGCCTGCCTTTTTTCAAGTTTATCATGCCTGCCTTTCCTATCTTTAGTGATGACTCATACTCACGGCTTTAACTAGACTTGTTGTTATACACGTAGTAAAGTGCTATACCATAATGCTACGTGTGATATGAATCACTAACTAACATTTTGTTATTCTCTTACTGCAAAGGGGTGTGTACAAATAATGGCACACAAATTTTCCTTTAGGTTTCCATTCCCATCTATTTAAGGATGAAAATGTGACATTTATGAATCAAACACCAGGAAAATAAAACATTGCAAATTAAATAGTAATTTTCATATTGAAAGTGAATCAAATTCTAAATACATTGTTTTGGATAATTGTTTCCAAAAATTAAAAAAGAAGTCTACGCAAGATTATTCAAAAAAATATTTTTAAACTTATTTATTGGTCCAACAGAAAAATTATTTGGCTGAGATTTCAAGAAAATCTACATTATTTTTTATAATGTTGGCAAACGAGTTAACAGGTAAATGGTGCAGTAGGTACCTCAACCTAGTAAAATTACATTTGTATATAGAGCAATCGTACAATTTGGCTGGGATACGTTATTTTTGGAAGGTCCGTAACATGAAATTACACATAATGTAGTTACTTTGCTGTTTGGCTGACTAACTCTTGGTGCCTGTGGTATAGAGTCGCACTGCATCGTACAAACAGAATAATACGCAGCAACGGTACACATGAAGCAACAAAAGTTGTTTGACGAGCAAATTAGACAGAAGGCTTATGAGCAATTCGTAGCTTTTTACGTGTTTTATTTGTGTAGTGATAAAAATTGAAGTTCCCCTATGGTACGTACGTATAAGATAAATTCATCGCATCAGAAAATGTGTTCCATTATAAGTAAGGAGAGGAAAATATTCTACCTCTGTGTGAAATCAGACCTACTTGTCTCAATAACTCAATAATTTTCTCCTGCAAAATATTTCCAATTTAGTTCAATTTAATAAATTACATTTTGTTTAATCAACAAGTTGAAAGTTCATCTGAAAGTCAAAGAATTGCAATGGCAGCTACAAAAGTGCAAAGTTTAGAAGGGGGTTCAAATAATATGTTGCTCTCCGATTCTGCTACAAGTGAAATTTCCTTGGGTCAACTTGGAATTTCCGATCCTGTAAATTCTTCCGCCACTCCAACTGTCAATCCGTTGGAGGATAAAGAATTGCAAAAGAAATCCTTACAAATTGTAAGTCACTTCAAAAATTTTCATTTTGAAACTTTTTTAATTTTTTGAGTGTCTTAATATATTAATCAACATTTTGTGATAGGTAGTAATTTATTCTCATTTTTTTCTTTCATAAATATTTATGCTATTTAACAGATTTAATAGTATAAATACAAGAGTCAGAAATTTGTGATGTTAACAATATGAATGAATTTCTTAACAAGTATTATAATTTTTGGTTTTGGGAAAATAATTTATAACTAGCAAACTTGTATTAATTAATTTATACTATGTATTTCCAGTTTCGTGATTTGATTAGTGGCACAACATTAGACGAACACCAGAAGAAGGATGCAATGTTGATGAGATGGTTAACAGGTAAGGAATTCATACGTCATCATGTTACAAATAAAGTTGTTAAGCATCAATTCACAATTTACATGTGAAAGGTAGTGGTGAAATTAATTTGTAATGTTCTATTGCTTGAAACAGCTTGCAATTTGGACCCAATGAAAGCTCAGCAGATGCTGCAAGATGTAAGCAAGCCTACTTTCCATTATTCAAACCTTTGTAATTAATTCTTCCGCCACAATTGATCCCAATGTAATTTAATTTTTTCCTTATTCTTTTAGAATTTGAAATGGAGACAAGACAACGAAATGGACAAAGTTATCAGTTGGGATCATCCAAGTCATTTGACCACAGATTTCCCATTCAAATTGTGTGGTCTTGATAAAGACGGTGATTTATGTAAGTGACTAATCTTTTAACTTTAATTTAATTTTTTGAACTTCATTTTAATAATAAAGCAAAAATTATCAATGATTAAACTGTTAATTCATAAATTATTGATAGTTATTATGAACGTATTCATATTTACATTTTTCTAATTTTTTATTATAAACGTCATAACGTGAATGATTTTTTATCGCTTTATAGCAATTTAATTTGTTTAAATTAAATTAATTAATTCAGTTTGCGTAATTTAAATGTTTCAATTCATTTCATTTCATTTATTTTAATTTATTTAATTTATTTAGTTGGACTGATTACTTGGAGCAAAATGGATGTGAACGGAGCAGTGGCTGCAATAATGGAAGGTCGCGTTCATGCTGAATATTTGCGGTATTTGTGGAAATGCTTAGAAATTGTGCACAAAATCTATGAAGCAAATAGTATTCCAGAAAGAACTGTCACTCAGGGCACAATCATCGTAGACCTCGAAGGATTTTCCATGTACCAATTTGCATCACCAAAAGGTTAACTATTTACCCGCCTAATTTACTTATTCACAGTTACAGTATTTTAAAATGTTATTTTTAGTATCTTCTATTCGTTTTAACGCATGTTTTTTAAGGTTAACAATCTAAGTTTTGATTTTCATCCTTTTATTTTTCAACAGTAATTGAAATTGTGCTGGAGGTTGTACGCAGATACGAAGCGAGTTATCCAAACATGCTGAAGGCTGCAATTGTTGTTAACAGTAAGAGAAATGAGTAATTACTGAATTCTAAAAATATGTTTTTATTTCTTCAAGCAATCGTTCAATAACTCTATTAACAATTTTTTTAGCTCCAATTGTTTTCAACGTTTTGTGGAACGCGATGAAACCTTTTTTGAGTGAATACACTCTCTCCCGAGTTCAAATCTACGGTTCCGGATGGATCGGTCAGGATTGGAAATCCGTTCTCAGAAGTTCTTTCCCCATTAATCAACTTCCAAGCAGCGTCGGAGGAGCAAATACCACAGTCAAAAATGTAAGCCAAATTTTCACAATATAATTAACAAAAAACAAATTAGGGGAATATGAACGTAATTTAAATAATGATTGTGTTCCAAAATTACATTGCAGTACGACATCAAGGACGGTTATGTGAATCTCCAGACTCCTTGCATTCCAGAATTTCCCCCAATCAACATGGTGTGTGCCACAGTACCAGCAGGTCAAAAATTAAACCTGGATTTCAAAATTGAAACTCCCGGAACAAAACTTAGGTAAGCTTTGATTTTCACTTGCAAGTTTTTTGTTCTTTTGTTCTTGGAATGGTTGTTCTTGAAATAATTTAAAAAAGAAAAACTATTCCTTTACAAATAAGCCATTTTCAATTTCCTGTTCGTTCACATTGTGGTATTTATTTGCCAACAGATATTTTTAAAGACGTGTATTAATTATATTTGTAATTTGTAGTTGGGGATTCAAAACTGATTACTACGATATTGGATTTTCCGTGGTGAACGAAGCGAAAGAGGAAGTTGTGGATGCCTTCCGTGTTGATGCGCACATGAATCAGCAAAAAGGGTTCCTAATTTGCGATACACCCCAGACTTGTAAGATATTTATTTTATTTTCATAATTTTGTTTTTCGTTCCGAATTTCTATGCGATTTTATGGCAAAGTTGACAAAAACTAATTAAATATATTAATTTTTAGATTCCTTGGTGTTTGACAACACATTCAGCCAGTACCGATCTAAGACGCTTTACTACACAGTCAAAGTCCTACCTCCTATGTCTACATGAAAGGCTAATTTAAAGAATTTATATGACTTATCGCAATGTAATTACCTCAATTTGTGTGTTGATAACTTGCAAATACAGATTAGACGTAGACTTATCAACAAATATGCGAAACAATTATACATAATGTAAATATTAAACTATTTTTTAAAACAATTATTATATTTTTATCCATATTAATTTAACGAAATAAAATATTTTAGCTCGTTTATACTTGCAGCAGATCTTTTCATTTTATTATATCACCGTCTGATCCGCAGTCGTTAACATTTCAAGCCCATCTGCGTTTGAAATTTTATTAAAAAATAATATCATTTTCATTATCAATAAATTCCTAAACAATTTTTCTGTATTTTCTAAACTTTTTTGTAGATGCAAATAAATTCTGCTTCGATTTTCATTAAAATTGTGTTAGTTTGCCAAATCTTCAGTTTTAAAATCACTTTCTGTTGGAAGGTCTTCAAAATAATTAGCCACTTCCACTCCATTTTCTGTGAGTAACAGAGGACGAGACGGTCTGTACGTTTTTGAGTCAGAAACAATGTAGGATGCTTCCATGCAAGTGTCCAGCCACGTTGTTACCAATTCACTTCGTAGTTCGCTTACCACCACCTCCAATGCTTTATTATCCGCGGAAGATATCCACGTGTCTTCTACAGGCGCCAAAAAATCTTCGTAGTAAGCACTGTACAATCTCGGAAACGTTTCCGATTTTCGTGCAGTGTAGAAAATATTGCAATAACCAGCAACGGTTGCAAAAACTTTCCATTGGACATCCAGGGCGGAATTGAACATGTATTCCAATTCTGCCGCCTCTTGGTAATAAAACAAAGAAGTTTTCACTTTCAACGTACGCTTTGTAGGTTTTTCATGTTCCACCTTTGCATTAATTGGAACTTCACTCGCAGAACAGGGCAAGTCTACATCAATCTCTTCCTCCGGATCCCAAGGATCAACTTCTTTAACAGGCCTTGCGAGAGATGGTGGCACCCTCGGTTTTAAAGCGGGTGGTTTCGGTGTTGGGGTTACAACTTTGGGACCTATTGGGCGGGGTGTAGGGGGTGGTGGCGGTGGAGGGGGTGGTGGCGGTGGAGGAGTTGGAGGGGGTGGTGACGGCGGAGGAGATGGAGGAGGCCCATTGTTAAGAAAGTCATCATTGTCGTCTGGACTTCTTTTACGACGGAAGTGTGTTTTGGTTTTGATTCTTCTTTTCTGAATGTGGTGTTCGCAATGAAATTTCATGGGTTTTGCTTGACACTGAGAGTTGCATTTTGTCAGTTCACTAATGAGGAATTTCCACGTATCACCTTTGTTGCTCAACTTCGTAGGGTTTCCTTTCAAATAAAGCAGAAGAATGTTGGAAACAATAGATGGTAGCCCCCGGGGAACTTGTTTGCATATTTTTCTAAAGATGCTGTTAATTAAATTCAAAACTTCTTTTCGCGTTTTTAGATCTTTATCATCTTCTTTATCCGAATCTTCTGGGTTGGCAGATCCTCCGCCAAAATTGAGAAAGTCACACTCATTCCTGGTTTTATTTTGATCGGGACACGGTTCAAAAACAGGCAATTTTGTGCAGTTTTCTTTAACCAGTGCCTGCGTGCAGCGATTTACAGGCTTGGATCTTCTACCTGTTGCCCCTGCACGTGTTTTTGTGTGGTCGGACGCCATGATTCCCCTAAACCTTCCATATGTTGCAAAAGGGTTAAATTTGGATACGTCAGGTTTAGGAGTTGTTATTTCATTATTTTTATTTATATTACAAAGGTTCCAATTAAATAACTGTGGCTCCTTTCCTTTAAACATTTCATCAAATTTGTCGTCGTTGTCATCATCACCCGAATAAGTGCAAATTTGTGGGGTTTCTGGACTTTCTTCCATGTAAAGTTGTATCTCCGTTTCGTGAACTGACGTTTGCTTCGCTGTGTGGCAAAAGGCATATTTTTCTTTATTTCCAATGACTGCAAAAGAATGAGAAGAATTGGATGTGGTTGTTGATCCAGGACAGTACTTAAAATTTGGACGGCCAAATTGAGACAAGTGAGGAATGGTGTAGTCTTTCGAATCAAAGGACAAAAGATAAACGCCCAGTATCTGCAAATAATCAAGCATGGCCAATGTCAATTAAATACTCAACATAATATGAAAAATGAGACACACACTCACTCAAAATGTACACACCAAAATTGAAATGACGTTTTTACAGTTTGAAATTCTTGAAATTCGTCAAATTCATTTTTGCAATTTTTGCAAACATGATCAAAGTAGAATTGAATTGAATAAATTCGAAGTTTGAGTTTAAAAAATCTACTTGGACTTGTCATCTAATCTTCAATGAAATTAATAATGTTTCTTAAAGACTATTTCAATCACAATTTTTAAGAATTGAAAATTGTCTTTCTTGACTTTCTTGCGCTTTAAAAATTTATCACATGTCATAAACCAAGAAACTGTTTAGGCGAAATAGTGTATCGGTGATGGTTGAATACCTTTGTTGACTCAATTATGTGTTCCAAGTTATTGTATGCCGAAGGAGCTTCTCTGTTTCTTTGTTTCACCATTACTTTTTTCGGCAATTTGTTTAAGGTATGGCATTTGTGGTTGAAAACTTCCACGTGGGCATCATGGTAACAAAGAGATGCGTTTGAAGAAACTCCTGGTCCGGTAACCGGTGGTATTCCACTGCCACTTCCAGAAGAATTACAGTGTAGACCAGGTGGATAATTCTGACCAGGTTTGCAAGATTTATTGCCATTTGGGGGCAATAAATCATCATAAATTGTTATTGATTTATAAATAACCATCCTAATGTTGGAAAAGTAAAAATAGTTAGGCATTGTTGCTAATCTCACATTTTTAATATTGAAAAATTATTACTCAAAAGTTTCACAAAGGAAATAAAATTCGCTGATATATCTGTAACAATGCACTGATGCACTTAGGTTTGGCGTAAATGCTTATCTTCAAGAATTAATCGATTTCTGAAAAACGTGTAATTACTTGCAGTTAAATGAATTCATTTTGCAATATAGTATGTTCAATGTAATAACAACCCAATTTAAAATAATTTGAAAGATAAAAGTGAACTGTCGTTAAAAGCACGCATTAATTTAAAACAATTTCTTGTTTCCGTTTACTAAATTAAACTAAAATGTATGTAAATTGTGTTTAAATTTTTTCGAGTAATTTATAAATTAGAATTAAAAAATATATGGAGTTAAAATTCATTAGGGTACATATTTTCTAATAGGCTTGAAATGTAATCTTTACGCCATTTTACACTAATTTAATGAACATTTCGTGTATCAAAATATATTTCAGTGTTAGTTTTAATATACAAAAAGTTCAAGCTATAAATTATTGCAACTTACGGACCATTGAGACAAATAATTTTGTTTGTAAATTGGGTCAGGTCCATAAACCCACTTGTGATCTGAACTATTTCCGGTGGTCCACTTAACCTTCTATACAATTTTATGTACGGCTTATAAAAATCTTCCTGGTGGCATTTTTCCACTGCGCTTCCGACAATACAACGGGGGAAAAGGTAAACGAAAATATATACTAACAATTTTTTTGTATCCCACATGCTTGCCACAAAGCACATAAGCAAGAATTTCTGATTTTGTTTCCTTCAACTTTTCAATAATTTACGATGATAAATTCAAAATACGAAACTTCACATTTTAATTACAGTATTTAATTATTTTAAACATTATTAGTGTCGTTGTGTTTTAATTATTTGTATGAATATTTTTCGACGCAGCACTTATATAATTATAAGAATAATTAGATATCGCAATTCTAATAATATTAAATCTAATAGCGCCACCTAAGCGTGGAGTGCACATGTTTTGTAACTGACCTAAATTCATCTATTATTAAAACACAAATCTATTGTTATATAAATTGTACTAGTTCAATATTCCAAGTCATTAGAGAGTTGCCTGGGCGCAATTTTCAATACACATACCCGCCCATGCGATTTCCCCATGGATGATACTCCTCCGCTCGCCCATGTCCCACGTGTGGATTTCATATGCCTGCATATTTTGGTAGTTTTGTGTGTTGATAGGTTAAGTGGTGAAACACATAATAATAAAACCTACAAAATGAGCTAACAAGTGCAACATATAATATGCTGGCAAGAGGGGAGTTAAACTGAACAAATGCTATATCGCTAGAAATGAATTTTATCAAACAGATAACGCGTTTTCAATTTGTATATAAAGAAAAACGTTTGACAGTTTGAAAAACCTCCTTCACATATTATCGCCGCGTTCATATAAATATTAGTCAGACCGCATTCCGCATTGTCTAATCTAACACTGTATAAATTTTCATTACATTCTGTGCCCATTTTGCTTTTAACGTGGCCCTTCACTATCCCTAAAAGAGACTCACCCAGCTTCATATCCTATCACATCCCAAAGTTTCAATATTACGCATGGACACTCCTAGGCGCCCATGCCCGCCCTTGCCCTAGCGCTTTCCCCATGGGCATCCATGGATTGTCTACCTCAGACCATGGGCACCAATACCCAGGTAAATCTCTACAAGTGATTGAATGTAATCAATTCATTATTTATGAACTCATTAATATACAGTAGTATACAGCCAGTACAGGTACTAAAGGTGCGAACTTTGAGGAACAATTTCGTTGTCAACGAAATTTTTCATATCCACACGAGTTCGTATTTGGATTTGCTTTATTTAAAAGTGATAAGCCGATAAACTTTAAATCGCTTACAGTTTTATTCAATTAAACGTAATAATTATTTTGACGCATAAAATATAAAACAATTAACAAGACTTTGCCTAATAAAAATTAACTTTTACTCATTTACTGCTTGACATTTGTTTTCACTTTATCTGCTCGGTTTTCGTGGTGAACCATTTCCACAACAATCTTTGTGTTTGCTTCCAAAACTAGCATTCCAGATTTTGTGTAGAGAATTCAACAGAAAAGGAAGGTTCTCTTTAAACTCCTCACACGTATCTGACAGAGCTGGCGGATTTGTATTAAATATTAGTAAATAAAATATGTGAATGTGAAATTTCATATCACTACAGTTTTAAATTGGTATTTTCCGGAATATTTATAAATATTATGAGCTTTTAAAGATTGAGTTTTAAATTTATAGCAAAAATTATCCTAGTGAATTTTTAAATATAATTGACTTCAATAATTCAACTACTCGGACGACGAGGAATAACACAATCCAATAATAAGTATGTACCAATTTTTTTTTGGTGCTAGACCGTTTTGTCACGAAGCATTTACACATGTGTACACTATATCTAAACATATATTATGTATATTCTTAAAAAAATACTTTTCTAAATGAACGAGTGAACACTTGTATATAATATTCTACAAAATGAGAATGTTTGTAACTGTTCATGTACTTATATTGTCCGATGTCCGCAATCTCCTAGTTTTTCGTCCCCTTACACCTTATTGTGTATTTGGTACATGCTGACCTTGTTTGTATGTGTATTGTGTATCATATATATAGTATGTCGCTCAGGAATAATTTTCAAAAATTATTTGCACTTACAATGTACAAATCATTGTCATTGATGATGTGAAAATTTCAACCCTGAGGAAATCATCGATTATCAGCTAAATAAATTTATCCATTTATCCACATTTAACGAAATAAAATATTTTTGCTCGCTCATATTTTCAGCAGATCTTTTCATTTTATTACCATCTTCTGTTTTGCAATAGTTAACATATCAAGCACATATGAGGAAAAATTAGCTAAAAATAATATAACTTGCGTTATTATTGATTTTCTAAACAATTTTTCCGGAATTTTTAAAGTTTTCGCCACATAAATAAAGTTTGTTTCTATTTTTCCTACAAGTTGTGTTAGCTTGGCAAATCTTCAGTTTTAAAATCACTTTCTGTTGGAAGGTCTTCAAAATAATTCGCGACTTCTGCTCCATTTTCTGTGAGTATCAGAGGACGAGCTGGTCTGTAAGTCTTTGAGTCAGAAACAATGTAAGATGCTTCCATGCAACTGTCCAGCCACGTTGTTACCAGTTCACTTCGCAGTTCGCTTACCACCACCTCCAATGCTTTATTATCCGCGGAAGATATCCACGTGTCTTCCACAGGCGCCAAAAAATCTTCGTAATAAGAATTGTACAATCTCGGAAAAGTTTCCGATTTTCGTGCAGTGTAGAAAATATTGCAATAACCAGCAACGGTTGCAAAAACTTTCCATTGGACATCCAGGGCGGAATTGAAGGTGTATTCCAATTCTACCGCCTCTCGGTAATAAAACAAAGGAGTTTTCACTTTCAATGAACGCTTTGTAGAATTTTCATGTTCAACCTTTGCATTAATAGGAACTTCACTCGCAGAACAGGGCCCGTCTAAATCAAACTCTTCCTCCGGATCCCAAGAATCAACTTCTTTAACAGGCCTTGGTAGAGACCGTGGCTCCCCCGTTTTTAAAGCGAGTAGCTTAACCCTTCTTCCAGTTTTCGGTGTTGTATGTATTATGGATGGTTTTGTAGGTGGCGGTGTTGTAGGTGGCGGTTTTGTAGGTGGCGGTTTTGTAGGTGGCGGTGTTGTAGGTGGCGGTTTTGTAGGTGGCGGTTTTGTAGGTGGCGGTTTTGTAGGTGGCGGTTTTGTAGGTGGCGGTGTTGTAGGTGGCGGT
>JABASD010004164.1:0-16586 GCA_019776165.1 Pogonognathellus flavescens
CGAATTAATCACATTCCCTAAAAAATTACGTGTCATGAGTGATAAATAAATATGCGAAAAAATACCTGTCTTAATTTGTAGGTACAATATGGAAATATGCGACCGGGCGTGCGCCTTCCACTTGGTGTTATTGGTCAAAATTTGCAGTTCAAGGCTGAAAACTTTGTAATTTTTGCCCTGCGAGCCTTCCACCAAATGACTTGCATCCCTCCCCTGTTGAAAACTGTTGGATACGCTCGCGCTCTTAATAGGGCAATGATAATGCAAGACACATTAATTTAATGCAAGTAGGCGGTTAGAACCGAATTAAAATCTCACTAAACTAAACAAACGACCTAATAAAAGCAGGTACTTATTTACTTATAATTATGGTACTTGTTGTAACGATGTTATAATTACCACACACCATTACCCCCATTTGATATGAATTGTTTGGCACAACCTTTCAAACTTCCATCCGCTGACACAATTGCTCTGGCTCACATATAAAAGCCGTTTTAAATTTTGGAAATCATCGCACTTCACACCATCATCGTTCATTTACCTGAAAAAAATTACTTCGTGTCTACACCTTTCAATTTTTGAACTTCGCAAAACTCCAGGTAGAGTCTAAAATAACTATTCTATAAGAATATTGAAATCTTAACGATATACCATCGATTAAAATTATTTTTTATTGTGAAATTGTAATATGTAAAAGTAAAATTTAGAAACAGCTACAACTGACTATATTATAGGCATCACAGAGTTATAATATATAACTCTATGAATAACTGAAAACGAGAATTAGGTTTATAACTTATAAACATAATTCTCGTTCTCAGTTATTCCAGTAACAAACGTGCAGAATAAAAAGTAAATTTCATATCTGATGAAATTAAAGTAACGATACATTTCTGGAGAAAGTCTGCATACGTAAAACTATTTGCATTTGTGTGAAAATAATGGTTCTGAAAATTTCTTAACATTTTTTTACAACTTTGCAGCAAAATGAAGGTCACCATTGCCATTGTCTATATTTGTCTGGTGATTTCAACATTGACTCTTGTGGAGGCACTTGACTACGTGTATGAGATGCCATGCAAACACTCTGGGGTCCAAGCTGACGACGATGCTGCATGTGGGCCACATGCCAACAACATGTTCTGCAACGATTCCAATAAATGTTTGTGCTTTGACAAATATCAAAAAGACTACAAAGGTCCAGCTTACAAAGTTGCTGCCGATAAATTGTCTTGTCTCGTAGTTTGAAGATAACAAATTCTAAACTGCTGCATTTAACCGTTTTCCGAGCTTTCCGTTGTATTAGCATAAACGGGATTTAATAATAACATAATGTAATTTCTCCCCAATATTATTATTCCGAAGAATAAAATCAGCTAGCATATTACAAATAATTTTCTGTGGTTTCGTTATTCTTTGCTGTCCAAATAAAATATTTCCGAAAAATTTAGCATTTTAAAATTATAGGTTTACAAATTTTTGAAGTAGATATGTAAAATCAGAGAAGAAGTTGACGTTATTCTCAATTATATATGCATATCTTCATTAAAAATGTAAACTTGCATAATTATTACTGTATATTATGTCTATGGGGCAAGTAGGAGTCATACTGTAAATAATTATATCAGGTATAATTAATCGAATGCGATTGGGTATAGTGAAATTGCTTAGTATTTTCTTTTCATGTCGATGAGTTTTCCCACAAATGAAAGTTTAATTGGCCTTTGTGATATAGACAGATCATGTAAAAAAGTTTGTCAAAAATGTAACAAAGAATATTTGTTATTGTGAGTTTATTCTTCTCAAATGATTAAATTTAATGTTCAAATTTAATGTGTCTGCTAACATGATATGGTCACAGAAAAAAGCCAACTGCAACTATACTGAAAATCAGGCGGCCATAATTCAATAAAGGCAATGCTTGTGCACACCTTATGCATATTTTTATTTATTTTAGTATCACTAAGTATTTATTTTGTGATTAGATTTTACAGTAGACAACCTATACATCAAAACACAATAAAAAATAAAAAAAATCCTGCTTATCTTTTATTTTGTTCATAATAATAAATGTATTATATGTTTAATAATATTCTTTAGCTGAATCAAACTACCTGCGCATAAATGTTTGATAAATTTCTCAATCGAATCAAAGGTAAAATAAAACAGCATGCCATTTAAAATATTGAATGATACTGAAATCCTGTTAATTCTTTGACTTACTACTTACCAACTCGTAGAAAATTAATATTAATGAACTGAGATGAAAGACTCCCTGTGTTCAGCCACATTTTGACACTCACTATAAATTCAACAGTTTTAAATGTGAGTTTCTTTAATAAAATAAAACTCCACACTTTATTGTAGTTTCATCAGGTAGCTTATTCGATAGACATAACAACAATAAATCACTGCTCTACTTGGAAGATCATACACGCTACAATAATGAATTTAATGGTCTACTGTCAGCCACGCTGCCACACACATACTCAAGTTCAACTGTGTTAAATTGCTACAAGGTGAAATTACACACTGTATAATATAATAATCATAGGCAACACATCGGCTTTGGTTCAACCTACAAAGTAGTATTACTTTATAAATATTAATGTACCTAAAAAAATTATTAAGCATAGAAATTACAGTCATGGGAATAAAAGTGCAGAATCTTGTTTTGAAGATCTGATAATTAGTGAAACGCATCGAACAGGTACTTTGTGCAGTTCTGAAGAGCATTATAGCAACTCAGAATCTTCTCCAAGTGGAAATGTAGAGCAAATGTGTTATGATTGCAGATTGCAACTATAATTGGCACAATAACAACGCATTTAACACAGGGAGTAGTGTAGCCACATCGAATTGCTTCATTTATTAATAAACTACTTACACGAGTGCATTATGTGGAGTAATAATCGTAGAAGTAAAGTTCAAGGTTCCATTTTATTGTTTTGCTTCCCAAAAATTAAAAGACTTGTGATAAATGCATTGGAATTTCAGGATTTGACTCGAGGGAAATTAATAGAGGCGAACCAATTACTAAAAATTACTCACTCACACAAGAAAGAGCAATTAAGGTCATCCTTCCAAAACAATTGCAATTTCAAGCGATACTTTTATATTTGAATGGAGTTGTTGTGGATTTTTTTAAAATAATAAATAGATTAAATTTTCGTAAATATATGATGGCTGCAGCTGTGGAACTTTTATTCATTCGTTCTTTCGCCATGTCACGAGCAGCATCTTTTTCACTTGCTCTTCTCCTTCTAGTCCTCGGAGACTGCCGAGGAGAAGGAGAAATTAGCAGATCCAAAGGAGACAAAGGTGGAGGAGAAGGATATTCTCAACAATATCATTACAGTGCTCATCCACAACAACAACATGGAGGAGGCTGGACGTATCCGGCACTTTCTGTGGATCTGGGAGCTGGGCTCTTTATCGGAATCGGGGCAATTATTCTCCTTCTTGCTTTGATTTACGCTAGTCAGTTGTGGGACAAAAAAGACGACGGTGGCTGGGGATGGTCAGGTGGTGGAGGAGGAAGTGGAGGAGGAGGTGGCGGTGGTGGATCTGGCGGAGGTGGATACAGATCACTAGATATTGCCAATCTCTCAGGAAAAGTCCTCCAGGGAATTGAAAAAATGTACGAGACTTACAACAAAACCAAATAAATTCATACTATCCATGTACAACAACTACTTATACAAACGAATCCGACAACTGTAAATTCATACAATGCATTTTAGGGACAAATGGACAATCTTTCATCCTCAATAAGGTAAGAAATCATTCAAAAATCAAATCACTTTAAATAAGAACTAGAAAAACCTAGCGGCGGCTCCGCCGCCGTAATTTAAATAATATATGAAGGTCAAAAACTATATTTAGATCTGGTCACAAAAAAGGCCAATTTATTGACGAAAAATTTGGAATAAATGCATCAATACATGATATTATATATATTGAAATGAATGAAGGCAATGAATTCTGTTAATCACTGCATCCATATATTTTAAGTTTAGCAGTTTAACAGATGACGATTTTTAAATCTGTGATGACTGTTACTATAATGAGTTGGAGAAATACAAGTTTAGGTTGAAATGAACAAATGGAAAATTTCATAGAGTCAATCAATGGGAATCCGTTTTTCAATCTGTTAATATAAATAATATCTAGCACTACAAGGTAGATACTTTTTATTCAGCTATACAATAATTTGTATGTGCAACGGAGTAGAATGTTACAAATTACGGTTTCACCCCTTGTTCAAGAAACCGTGACCGGATATGCCGTAGAAGAGAGAGCAACATTAAATTCCATGTAATGTACTATAATAAAGCTGTGAGAAGGCATTTCTGCCTTATATTAATATTTTTTAATAAAGGTACTAATGTTTTTAACATGCCTTTAATAATTTTACTAATAGAAGTGTGACTTCTTTTATTGAAAAATATTATAAAATTGGATTGGCATTGTAACTCTCTATTTGATTTTTCTTTGAATTGCCTCTTTTGTATTAATATGTACCTTATTCTTACTTTTATACCGGTATATATTATCAATGAAGCAATTTTATGATGTTTTTTCAAATTAGTATGAAAAGGACATACGTATTTAATAAATCGTTATTATCATAAGCGTAATAACATATTTATAACGTTATCTGCTGATTTGTGTGTTTCTATCTTTATTTTTTATTAAAAGCGTTGTTATTTTTTAAATTTCAGATTCGCCATCACTTTGGGAATACTACGACTTACTGGGACTACTACGTTGTAGGGAAAAACTCGGCTAATATTTAAATATTTTGGCAAGAGCTCTACTGCTGGACGCAATACTGGAAGATGGAAACCACGACTGGGTTACTCCATTTCTTCTGACTAACAATGACAGGACGAATGACATAAGAATATAATGAATGACCTTTACGTGCTAAAAGTACGCTTTTATAAGACTGACATATTTTACCACGAAAATTGACTATCGTGGAGAGACGAAATGTATATACACATTTTATAAAGACTACCTAACTGTTTGACAAGACAAGACATGGACACTTGACTGACTTATACTTTGACTTTATGACTCGCGAAATACAAACACCGGTTACTGTACTGTAACATAACTCAATTATTTGATCTGACAGAAATTAATATACCAATTTCAAGTCTTTGGACACATTTTGAACAAATCAATCCTGTTTATTGTTATGTACTGGAATATTATTTTTGTTATTTTTTACTAGCTGTTTCTTGATTGTTACTTATTGTTATTTAATGTTGTTAATTGTTAAATAATTTTATTTTATATTTGTAAACATGTATTTGGAAAATTTGAATTATGGAAATTTAAATAAAATCGCTGATTTAAATCTGACACTACGATTACGACGGAAGCAAATTAATTATAAAAATAAATATTTGTTTTATTCTGCAAATGACTGATAAAGTCAATAACTCAATAGCTTTACAAGTATGATGTCAAAATCAATAATAAAACGATTCAATGGGAACTTTCGCGATTGCATAGAAATACTTACGCAATTAGGAACACACGTGCTCGTGGAGTAAACCTAGCAACAAAGGATAGTCTTCAATAATCGACTAGTATAGTATACAACTCATTATGATGCATCGGCAGAGCACCACAAACACCGCATCGGCGGCCGTTTAATCGACAAGCCGATGAATCGTGGCAACCCTACTATCAGTATTTAATCACCTAAAATGCAGATGATTTAATCATACTACTTTGTTTTTGATATTACCTCGTTATTGTAATGGAGCACGGATGTTAGTACTAGACATCGTACTTAAATATTTATGCGGTAAGTGTTATTTATTACAAACGACTGACAAACAAGATGAAATCCTCTTAATAATTATTATAAGTGCTAAAGCATAAAAAGTATTAAGCCGAAACTACTTCTCAACTACCTAAATTGATTATACAAACTTCAAATTAAGCTAAGCGCTGGAAATACAGGTAAAGCTGAATAGCTGTAGTATAAAAAACAACATGATTTTGCAAAACATATTTATAGCGTAAAAGAACTGGCTAAATTATATTTTCCCGATAATGATTTATTGCACTCTAAACTAATTTGGTGATATAGAATAGCTAAGATATTAAACATGGTCAATTTACAAAATACAAGGGCCACCCAAAATATACAGTATATTATGCGTATAAAAATGAGAGTCGATCCGTATTAAAAAAATTAGAAGAACATAGTCTCAAATTTATTTACATTTTGGAAATGTGTTACTACTTTAAAATTACACTATGCGCTATATTTGATTTGTAAATGCTTACGTACTAAGTAATTATTTAGGTAACAATTTATGAAAAATACCAGTGGCTTATATCAGTGAAATGAGCACGGTTCATGTACGAAAGTACACAAACCGTGCCATTAATATACGGCCGAAACTGATAAATTAATCGTTTTTTGATGATTTTGCTACAGGGTAAATGTGCTCGCTCTTTTTTTAGGTCTCACCGCTTCAGGTGAAGGACCTTATGCGACCGTAAACCTGGACTTTTCCGCGATTCTGCTTCAAACGCTTCTAGTATCCATTGAGTCAAATATTTCAACTCTATGCGCACAATTGTTTATTCTGAATTCTGATACAGAAGTTTTTATTTATTTAAATACACATTTGTCTGTCACCATGATAACTTGAGTAATTATTAGGCCAACAAAATGAATTTTTTAACATAACGTCAATGAGGCGAAAAGGAAGACGGAGTTCGTTGATGAACATGATCGGTTCTAGAACAATCCAGTTATTGAAAAAAAATTACCGATTTTTGAACAATTCAACATTCAATTTGAACATTCTGGAATAAGAACCCGATATATTATACCTTTCTGGCACATTGTGCTTCCTATATGAAACAAAACATGACGAAATCTAATTGTTCCTTTTGTATGATTTGTAGTTGACAAAACTCAAATTACACTTGTACTTCAGTCAGGCCCGTAGCCAGGATTGAAAGTTGGGGGGTGCTAAGCGGGTCACACGGCCATTTTAAGGTTATAAAAGCTGATATCCGCGGGTAGCGAATCAAAATTTATTATTTTCGATTATATACTCACAATGGAATCAAAATTGATTCTTTTCATTTATATACTCACATATGAACCAAAATTGATGCTTTTCGTTTATATACTCACAATTGAACCAAAATTGATGCTTTTCGTTTATATACTCACAATTTAATAAAAATTGATTCTTTTTGTTTATATACTCGCAATTTATGTTACTGCGGTGAGACCAAGTAGGACTGCTTGATGTTAGTTTTAGACCGTGCCGGTCTTATGGAATTGTCATGTCTATCTGTGTGTGTGTGTGTGTGTGTGAAGGCACGATAACTTTCGTAAAAGTTGACGTAAAATTTTGAAGTTTGGAACATTTATTCTTGTGCTGAATGGTAAGACGGACTTCGTTGATGGGTAAAATCGAACAATAGGCATGCCGGTTACGGGACGAAAACGAGGACTTTTGGAACAATGGTGACTTTAAGACGAAAGAAAAACATTCGACTTAGATGTACACACATTTTTGATTGTTTCTAGTTATTGACTATTGAAATAGTGTCGTAAATAATCGATAGGCTGGAAGCGGTGTTGTGCAAAAGTACCAACATTTTTTAACTCGCTTCTCTTAGCCGTTGGATTAAATATTGCATCACGGAATATTTTGCCCACGAAGGTAGTGTAAAATAGAATAGTGCGTACATTTATTTTCCATTGTAAATATCAATGTCGATTTATGGACAATCGCAAAGTAAAGGTAAATGTGCTTCTGCGTTAAATATCGCACGTTGTAAATTTATAACCAGCTTACCGCTCTTATACGCGCTGACAAAAAGTATATTATTGCGCTCTACGATGAGACCCGTGTGAGAGCAAAATACCAATTTGCTTCCACAATAGCTGTATCCTCTCTCGGTGGTCCTTCATTATGTGCATGGTCTTGATTCATGCGCAGCATGATGAAAGACGACCGAGCGAGGTCACATAGGACTGTTCAGGGTAAGTTTTTAATTTTTGCTTTGATTTAACCGAAATACGCAATAGAAAGTCAAAGTGTGTGAGTCAGGGCCGTAGCCAGGATTGAAAGTTTGGGGGTGCTAAGAAGAGTCACACCATCATTTTATGGTAACAAATGCTCATTTCCGTGCGAAACGCGAAAAATGGAACAAAATTTAAGCAAAAATGAACCAAAATCACATTATAATCGCGCGCAGCGCGAAATATTTGAATATTTGTTGTTATTTTGAAGCCAAATTATTTAATTTTGGCTTGTTTTTTTGAAAATTTCAATCATATCTAGTGCATAATAAGATCCCTCCCTGGTCTGTGAGTGTGTCAGTTGAGTTCAGATTACGTTACATGGTGTGAAACTAGGTTTTACAAGCAAAAATGAAAGACACGAATGGTTGACTAAGATGACTTCTTTTATTTATTAAGCACACTGAAGGCAGAAAGCATTACAATTTATTGGAGAATCTTTGTTTATACATTGTAAGTAGGTACCTCAACAGCTGTCATTAATCTTAGGGTGTGCTTTGTGCTAAGATGACATGTTAATAATTGTTTCAACCACAATAACCACTAATTGTTGTAAAATGCTGATTTGCTAATTACAAGTCATTCGCATCGAAGATAAATCGGAAATACTAATACTAATAATACTAATATTTCATATTTCAACTGTTGGGATTTGCGCAGGTGCTTTACAATCAATTTCGAAAATTGCATCTCTTTTTTTAGCAAATCACATTGGGCCAGACTTTTGTCTTAGGTAGTGATAGCTTTTTCCTAAAATCTTCAAAGAAATTACTGATTGTTCCACGAGCCCCAATAAAGAGTCCAATCACTTCAAGATTTTTTAGATTATAACGTTTACATAGATCAGGAATTGCAGGATTATATTTTTCACTTTTTTCTAAATGTACTTTTTCTGGTTGGTCTTCGCAGTTTTCCCATCGAATTGTAGGATCAATAATGAATCCTTTTCTCGTTTTAGGGTCAAAAGCTAGAATATCAATTCGTCCATTAGCATCATTTATTAATTGGCAATGTATTTCTTCTTGGACTGTCCAATCCTTTTTAATTTCAGCAAATCACAGTGGGCCAGACTAAGATATTAACTTTGATCTAATGAGTGTGGTCTATTTCCCGTGCATGAATGTCTTACTATAAAACATGAACAACTAATCCAATTTGGATGGTAGTTGCATATCATCTCCTCTACTTTCGGAACTTGTAAATTTTCCGCGTTCACCAAAACGTGAAGTTGACACCCCGATTTCAGTGTGACCTCCACGGGACACCGCCATGATATGCATACCAAAAAATCGACCTATATACGGTCTTTCAATTTATAAAATAATTGACCCGAAACTTCCCGGTTTTTGATTTAAAAATTTTTGAAATCGATTCATAATTTTTTTTTGAACCTTTGTTTCTATTACAACCTAAGGCATATGAGGTATCATTCAAAAGGTCTGGACTTGGCCTTTCGAATGGTGCCACTCTTAGTGTTCTACGTTTACTGTAGCACTTTTCACAGGGCGGGAAAGTTAAAAAACCGAATTCGGTTTTTTCGGGTTTCTAAATTTTTTAGGGCGTTTTAAATGTCATATTCGGGTTCGGAAGGTCTAATTACATTAGATAAAACTCTTAACCAATGCCGCACAAAGTGATTTTATTCTGACCCACTGCAAATCAGCAATAATTTTTTTTGGTATGGCTTTTTTTGAAACATTTGACACTTCTACGAAATCTACTTTGAGTGGATAAAATTAGAAATACCTTCGGCCGGTTTATTGTCAATTTGTTTGTTAGAGACTCATAAATTTTTGTTTTTAAAACCTTCCAATTTATAAATAACTGTGCCAGTTGCAGCTCAATGCAAAATGATAGCACCGAAGCAATGACAAAAGCTAAATAAAGATAAAAAATAACAATTATGTTGCCATTTAAGTCTACCGACTTCGGCTTGCTTCTTTCTAAGTTATTTAATTGAGTGTTAATAGTAGTGAGTTTAGTTAGTTTTCGTTGAGTTTCAATTGATTTCCAAATTTTGACAAATCCATACTGTGTGAATAAATTTAGTCTTTTTTTAATTAGTGGATTAAAAGTTTGTGTAATTGTCCATCCCGAAGTTTTGGTCCATAATCCTTCCTTGCTTTTAGAAGCCTTTTCTCCAAACTGCAGTTTGAGTTTTCTTTCTAACTCATCAATGTTTTCCGACCAATCTCCATAAGCTGTTTTATTGCATGTCAGAATCAGGTCAGAAATATTCCTGGTTATATTTGGCGATGGTATTTGCATAATTGGCAATAGTCGTCCGATGTATTTACGTTCTTTGATTTTCCCTATAAGCATCGCATTTTCGGACGCATTGATAAAAAACATGTCATTTATAGTAAATTCCGTTGAATGTGTGTAGAAAGCATGTCGTAATATAGGAAGCATTGTAGAAACAACATAAAATAAAAATGCTGTTGTTTCATAGTTTTTTTGTTCTGGTTTTTCATACATCCATGAACCGTCCGTAAAACGATAAAATGGCTCACAAAGTAAGCTGTAGTTATATTCGACAAGTTCACTAAATAAAGTAATTTTTTCTAAAGGTATTGGAGCAGTTAATTCTGAAATATTTGATCCTTTGTAGGCATTAGACAAAACGACGGTCATTAAAATCCAAGCTCCACACACATAATATACACTGTTAACTTGCTTTGCATTTGATGCGATTGAATCACCCTGCTCTAAAATGCTTTGGAAAACCATAAAATATAAATTCACTTTCAATTTCTTAAAAGAATAAATCATTTTCAAAGAGCCAGTCACAAGGAAGAAGCTAACAAGAACTGAAATCCAAGTTGCCAAATCAAATGACGAAAAATACCCCCGAAATGAAATTCCTGCTCGTCCTTTGACTCCATCGCAAGTTACAAATTTAAAAGTTTCGTATTTTAGTGGGAAATATTCTGAGAAAGCGTTAAATTTAACTACAGGGTCAACCTGTGGTATAAACTTTATAAACGAAGGATGATTCACTTGGGTGTATATGCTCACAAAACTTGCATTGGGAAGGAAATGTCTGAAGAGAGCAAAATTAACATCGTACTCTTTAGTGTGAAAACATTGAAAAGTTAGTTGCAGGCAAATTTCCAGCACTTTTGGACTCACTTCTTGGATTGTATTATATTTATCTACATATTGACCACGTAACATCGTTTGGAAAACGATCAACTTATCTCGGGCGTTGACTTCTTTCTGTAAACTTTGTCTGTGCAAGGAGCAGTTTAAAATGTGGAGTTTTAATTCTATATAGCTTTTGCCTCCTGCAGACCACACAAATTGATATATTGATTTCATATTTTTGAGTTCCGCTACGTGCATTTTGGAATTATCTTCCAAATAGTAAATCGTCTTAACTACAACATCATTTTCTTCTGATTCCAGAGCAACAAATATTTTCATTTGGATCAAAGAATCTTTTACGAGTATTCTTACTATTCCAAACATCCATTTTTTAAACCTGAGTAAATTTTTATTGCTTTCTTTATCGAGTATCATGACGAACATTTCATTACGATATATAGTCGAGCTTGCTTTTGACTCAAATAAAACGGAAAGGGGTTCTTCTCCTATCAATTGATTCCAGAATTTACGTAAAAACGAATATTCTAACCATGAACGCGAGTTGTGTGATACTTCCATGATATTTTTTGTTTTTATGTTTGTTGGATAAACAAAAAGATGGAAAACACATTGCCAAGCAAAGGGAGGTAACTGAATTTCGTCTTTAACTCTAATCAGAGTCCCATTCTGATTTTTCCATTGTAATTCCCACTCTGTTCCGTGTAATATATCTGAATATGTCCCAAATTTTATTATAAAATAATTGGAAAGAACAACTGGCGATTGAAATTCATTCAGATCGGCGTCTAAGCCATCATGGAAAATTACATGTGCAAGACAATTATTAAATGGCTGAATGTAAGCGTTCAAATTTAAGCGATTGTAATTTATGTTTGATTGCTGAGCATGAATTACTGCAATGACGAGTAAAGCTACAGATATTAATATTTGTATTTTCAACATTTTCAGTTCGTAACAGTTTGTGCCAACAATTTTTAAAACTTATTACATTTTACATTACATCTCTTCTGGGTTTACAAATCCGGTCCCATTACCTTAGCATCATGGAGCTCTTGGAAAAATTAATTTACCATCACAAAATTGTGGATTTTTCTCCTTTGATTTTCATATTTTTAAAATTGACGCTAACATATATTGCATATGGTTACAAACCGCGGTATTTACACAAAGACGAATTGAAGTCCTGAAATGCTCGATTGATTGAACCCTTCGTCAAACCGAACTTTGACAATTGGATTTGAGTACGTTTGTTAATGTTAATTACATAAGGACCACGAAAAATTAAAATCAAGCTGTTATATGACCTTGTTATATATATGTACACTTATAAAACAAAATTTAGTAAATAAAATGTTTGAAATCTGCCAAGAATACAATATTAAGGCCAAAATCAGTTCACATGGTTGATGGGTTTTATAGATGGGTTAATAATTTGATTTTCGAAATAAATTGTGGAAAGCCACTTAACTTAACGCGAGTTCTAGAACATACTTGGTAGGTTTTATGCGTTATTGTTGTTAATAGCTGATATTCTGTACTTTCAAATGTCCACCTTAATTGTCTTGTGAACGTATTAGTCTAGGCAGAAATTCATTACACGTATTGAATCATATTATGACAACACAAACATAATTATTCTAGTAAAAAGTATTTAATAATATTTTTTAGTTTTCAATTTCCACCCTAGTCTTTTCCAGGAAATTTCGAATTAGCGCTCTAACAGCAGATAAATTAACACTTAATTGAATATAGATGCACAAAATGAAAGAAGAATTTTGTTTTTGAAATAATCATAGTCTTGGAACACTCATTTCTGTACTTATTGCTAATCATACTAAAACCAGTTTCGTGAATGTTTTGTGTAGATCGTGTAATTTATACTTCACACTAAGACTTGAGCTAAAGAACAGGTATGAAGAATGAAGGTACGCATTAGTCTAATTTGATTAACATTGGTACAGTATGATACCATCAGAGTGTATGTAAATGCAAATCTAAGAGCCCAACCACTTTAATTTAGAAAAAAATGTTCGTAATTCAAATGATTGAATCACTGGAGGAAAATACTTGTCAGTTCACTAGTCTCAGAATAACGTATCGTCCTCGCGGTATTTTCAAACTTGATCACTGCTGTACAAGGCTTCTCTTTTTTAAAACCAGCTGTGGTTTTCAGTAACTGTTCGAAAACCATATATCAGTATCGCACACATTATTTTTAATTGTTTTAGTTAATTTTGAATTTTTAAATATGAAAAACTAAATCCATTTCCATGTCTTTAATGTAAAAGGAGTGGAACAGCATTTACGATATTTTCTCTGAGCAATGTATATATATTGGCCATCGCAAAAGCGGTCTGTCAAATTACTTGAGACTGCAAATAAGGTAACTTAGTATGAGACCGTTATCTAAATGCAAATAGATTAGTCACAAGATTAAAAGTGAAAAAATTATACCAAATCGAGCCAATTTAAAAACGGTTTAGAAAATATGAATCAATTTACCAAAATACGAAAAAATTAAGGGGAACTTAAGTAAATAGAGGATTGGATGTAACGTGGACATACTTC
The DNA here is from genome assembly GCA_019776165.1 of Pogonognathellus flavescens. NCBI lineage: Eukaryota > Metazoa > Arthropoda > Collembola > Entomobryomorpha > Tomoceridae > Pogonognathellus > Pogonognathellus flavescens. Next base: position 13,757 of record JABASD010004164.1, read on the forward strand.
AGTATGATAATGGAGTCAACTGATTTGGTTTACAATGTTCAAACGTTTGAGAGAGCCCTGTATGTGTAAGATGGCCTGCTTCTACATTTCTTCTATTTAATAAAAACTTCCTTTATTAAGTAGCGCAAGCTACTTTATAAGAATGGAGTTTACGTCAGCCCGTGACACGATTATCTCTCGAACAAATTCACACAAATCGTTTAAACTTCACATGCGTGATCTCTGTGTCCCATCGAAGGTCAAGTTCGTAAATGGAGGCAATCGGTTAACTCCTTTATGACCTTTGACCTTGGAGAACGCCGTCATTTGGGAAACAAATGACTCACGAACGGATTATCAGAATTAGCCCATACTACACATACACAGAGAAAAATAAAGGCTAGATTTTCCCTTATTACATGGTATTTGGCTCTTCTACGAAATCTACTTTGAAAGGGCAAAATTAGAAATACCTTCGGCCGGTTTATTATCAGTTTATTTTTCATATATGCATACATTTTTGCTTTGCATATATGACAACGACTGAAATCCACGTTGCCAAATCAACCCTCGAAAAATACCCTCGAAACGAAATTGCTGCTCGCCTTTTGATTCCATCGCAATTTACAAATTTAAAAGTTTCGTATTTTAAAGGGAAAAATTCTGTGAAAAAGTTAAATTTAATTACAGGCTCAAACTGTGGTGCAAGCCTCATAATCGCAGAATGATGCACGTGGGTGTACTTTACAAAACCTGCATTGGGTAGAACATTTCTGAAAAGAGCAAAATTAACATCGTACTCTTTAGTGTGAAAACATTGAAAAGTTCGTTGCAGGCAAATGTCCAGCACTTTTGGGCTCACTTCTTTGAATTTATAATACTTATCTCCATATTCGCCACGAAACATCGTTTGGAAAAGGATAAACTAATATCGTGCATCGACTTCTTGCTGTAAACTGTGTCTGTGCAAGGAGCAGTTTAAAATGTGGAATTTTAATTCTGTATAGTTTAAAAGTTTAACTCTGTTTAGTACCTGAAGACAACACAAATTTATATATTGATTTCATATTGTTGTGTTCTCCTATGTTCATTTTTCATTTATCTTCCAAATAGTAAATCGTCTTATCTGCAACACCGTTTTCGTCTGATTCAAGAATCATAAATATTTTCATTCGGGTCAAAGACTCTCCCACGAGTATTTTTACGATTCCAAACATGCATTGTTTAAATTCCAGTAAATTTTTGTTGCTTTCATTCTCGAGTATCATGACCAACATTTCATTACGATGTATTGTCGAGCTTAGACTTAAATCAAGTGCAAAGTCATTGGGGTCTTCTCTCATAAATTGATTCCAGAATTGACGTAAAAAAATAATAGTTTGACGATGAAACCGAGGTGAGTGATAATTCAATGATATTTTTTGCTTTTATATTTGTTGGATAAACAAAAAGATGGAAAACGCATTGCCAAGCAAATGAAAAAAAAGTTCGACAGCGCCTGGATTTGAACCAATGCTCCACAAGTAAGATTGCTGCCATATAGCTTCTGCCTTTAGCCACTTGACCATCTTCCACGTTCTATGAGTGGAGGGAGTACTAACTTACCTTATACTTCAACTCCGCCACCCAAGCGGAAAAGATATTTTCCATTTCTTTGGGGGGAAGTTGAAAGAATGATTTCCTACGCCTCCAACTATTTCCATTTGTTCAGGGAAAAATTAAGTACTTTCCCCAGATAAAGGGAATTGACAACGAAATAAGGAAATTCGCGATTTCCATTTGTCAAAATGGAAGTTTTACTTTAAAAATGGTAAAATAATTTTTCGTTTTCCGCCAAATAATGGAAATTACCTTTTCCCTTTGTTGTTTTCCCATGGATTTTTCTGGGTGTACGTGATCTCCAAATCATAGCGCAGGTCATGTTTAAAAATGGAGCCATTTAATCAACTCCTTCATGATCTTTGACCTTCTAGAATAATTACTGTCTGTGGCCACGATAACTCAAGAAGTGATAACAGAACTCTTTTAAACTTCTCATACGAGATTTCTGAATTCCAGCAAAGGTCAAGTTTGCAAATGGGGTCAACCGCGCGGTCAACTCATTCAGGACCTCTGACCTTTTTCTTGCGCTACTTTATTACATCTGTTTTAAATGGTTTATTTCAGTTAGTTTAATCAAATTGAATGTGAGCTGGCACTATTTCAAATATAAGACCTGAAAATTTATAAGCAATATTACTTCGCAGACGATAAAATGAGTTGATTAATATTAATCCAACTCTATTTAGTTCTTAATATTCATCAATACGACTCAATTTAACAGATTGCTATTTCACCAACCATAGCAGTATTTAATCATTTAAAGTGTAGTTTATTTTGTTTTGCTACTTTGTTTTTCTTTATAATATATACGCTTGGTATTGTAATGAAACAAGGATATTAGTACCATACATCATATTTCATTTTTTTACGGCAAGTGTTATTACTATATTACGAACGACTGATAAACAACAGGAGATATATGTATTAATTTTGGCAAGTGCTTAAGTTGATTATTTTCATTTATTAGGCAAAAGTCCGCATTAATTAGAAAGCTTGTCTAATTATAACAAAAGCTACCCTTCACAAAATGTGATCTACGTTGGTAATAAAAGCTTTATATCATAACAGAACATATACTCCGTAAGTAATATTAAAAATGATTGCCGCTTCCCCAAACTAATAATTATCCTGAGTGCAGAAATACATTTAAAGTTAAACAGCTTTAATAAACCATTTGCAATGTTAGAATAAAGTAGCGCAAGAATATAATACTATTATTAACTAACGACAAATCACCAAAGTGGTTGTC
>JABASD010004165.1:0-16582 GCA_019776165.1 Pogonognathellus flavescens
CTCATTGTTTTTTGTACTTCTAATTGTTTTTTGTACTTCATCATACATTTTTTGCCTTTTTTTTGAAAAGACTGACGGTTTATTAATAAATGCTTCTGGTACAAGACCAATTACAATTTAGTGTCAGCTGGTTCATTTAATTTGTCAGATGTTTCATATTAAGTCTTAAATAATTTGCTATTCAATTTATGCTACAGTGCACTTAAACACTTTAACAAACACTTAATTTTCATGAAGTATTTGACAAATAGTTTGCTAAAATCCTGCTACCAAACAATTATTAATCCAAGTGGACTTTCGTGTAGGAAAACACTGTTTGATAAAGAAGCTAAAACTTTTTAATTTTAAATCATTCTTATAATATGTCGTGTGAATGTTTGAATGCGTTACTTGATATACGCCAGACTGTTGAATTATTTCGAGACATACATGAATCGTTTTGCTAACCGTGTTGTTGTTTTTTTTCTTGAAATGTTCCGAAGTGTAAAATCAAATAATAAATATTCAATTTTGACAAACTGAGCATGCCGCATCAATACCAGAATAATAACTATTCTAAATAGAATTAAAATCAGACAAGTGTAAGTATTGTATTGTCTATGATATTATGTATTGCTATTCTGTTTGTTATTATAATTGAATTTTGAAGTATTTTGAAAGGTTGGGAAGAAGAAGGCAGAAGTACTTTGTAATTTTTGAGTAGACAACGTCCTGAAATAGGGATAAAATTTTGCTGCAGATTATGAATTAGGAAAAATTAAGATTTCAAATATTTGTCATACATGGCAGGACATTTCTCTGACGAAAAATTATCCCAAATGATGTGGAGTGAAACTGATTTTAGTATTAGCTGAAACTGTCGATATGAATATTAATCTGTCTATGCACAAATATCTTTTGATAAACAAAATCATTTTCAAAGCAATATAATATACACTGTGAATTGTGATTGTTTGAACGTGGAACTCAAACAGTACTGGGCCATTGAATTATTTAGTGAAAGTGTATCAATATCCTTAGGCAGACACATTCAACAAACATTTACATAAATTGAATATCTCAAAAGTTATAAAACTATTTATGGCAAAATATTAAAATAATTTCCTCGAATGCCAACAAAAAGGAATTTAGTATATGCAAATGTGCATCATGGAGAATGTTGTTGTTATAATTTTAATAATTTAACGGATTAAGGATAAGTTTTACCAGTGTGATTGGAACTTCCACACAAGGAATAAGATGGTCGGGTCAGGGTGTTGCTGTGTAATAACTTACTATAATCCAACTTCGCCTCACAGCTTCCTGGAAAGAGGGGTTGACAATATTTGCAGTCAAAGAAAGCAAATTTTGGAATTCCTGTAGCACTAAATCTCAGACGCATTGAGATACGCCTTCGAGTCTGGTAGAACAGAAAACATTCAAAAATGAGGTTTTTTAATTACACAGGCATTTGTCACTCCAAATTCGATTTAATGAAAAAGCAACTTTTAATACAATAAATTTCTATATAATATAGTATTCAGCAGATCGCCGACTGAAGTTCGCATAGCAAACAATGATTGGCGATATACCTCCATATATTCCGGTTGATAAAGGTTTGATATAGAAAACTAACATACGTTAAACATTTTGTGTATGTTGCGACTGTAAGCGTTTGAACTCGTTGCACAGAAGATACCCGAACGTCGAATTATTAAGTGAAAGTGATTGATGTCAATCGTTTGCTCCTTTGTGAGCTTCTGACATAAAAATTTTAAAATCCCATGATTTGCATGTAACGATTAGGATGAACGAATCAAGCAATGTGTGTAAAGTTATACGTAAATCTAAAATAATCAAATGGTGCACAATAGCATTCTCAAAATATCACATTTTTGTCCCTTCGAATCAATTTTAGACCGATCCGGTCTTATGGAATTGTCCTGTCTGTGTGTGTCCGTGTGTCTGTGTGAATCACGATAATTTTCGAAAAAATTGACGTATAATTTTGAAATTTGGTACACGAATTCTTTAGGCAAAATGAGGAATGGAGTTCGTTGATGGGCCGAATTGACCCATAGACACCTCGCATATGGCCCAAAAACGAGGAGTTTTGGACCATCGGAGAGTTTAAGAAAAAACAAAAACATTCTACATAGATCTCCACACATTTTCAATTGTTTCTAGTTATTGTTTATTAAAATAGTCTCGTAAAAATAGATGTGCTGAAAATGGTGTTGTACAAAACTACTAGCACTTTAGATCGCGCTTCTACTATACTTTACAATAAATATAGAATAATAGTTTATTTTCTCCACGCAGGTAGTAGAAATTGCAATTTTGCGTCCATTTTCTTTCTGTTGTAAACATCAGTGTCGATATATGGGCAATCACAAAATAAATTAAAATGTGCTTCTGCGTAAAATATCACATGTTGTAATTATAATCCAAGTTTACCGCTTTTATAAACGACGACTAAAGATATGTTGAATGCGCTCTACTATGAGACTACAGTGAATGTAAATACCGAAATGTGCTTCTACAATAGCTATTACCTCGCTCGGTAGTCTTTCATTATGTGTATGGTCTTGATTCATGCGCAGCATGATGAAAGACGACCGAACGAGGTCCCGTAGGACTGTTCAGGGTTAGTTTAGACCTCACGAGGTCTTATGCTCCCGATATGTCTGTCGGTCTGTCGGTCTGTCGGTCTGTCGGTCTGTCGGTCTGTCTACACGATAACTCGAGTAAAAAAATAGCTATTACCTCGCTATTACCTCGCTCGTATGGTCTTGATTCATGCGCAGCGTGATGAAAGACGACCGAGCGAGGTCCCGTAGGACTGTTCAGGGTTAGTTTGCCAGATTACTTATGTGTAATTTGTACCAATATAATCCGTCTATGTTATATTTTACTCGAGGTATGACCTCGTATGTGCATGTATTAGTTTGTACCATCTTTTACATGCATTTAATTTTATTCTCCAAATCTATTTATGTAAGCAATCTTGAACCATACCATATTTTTACTTAAAGTACATGTAACTCCCCAAATTTCAATCCAAAGGCTGTGTACATTGATTGTGAGAATGACTTCGAAATTCTAATTACTTAGTATTACCATAAAGTGCGCAAACAGTTCGTCATTTTGGCCATTAAGCTACCAAGCTAACTCACTTAGCTTGGTAGCTTAATGGCCAATGGCCAATGGCCAAATGGTCTTTTTACCTTGCTTAACTTTGTTCAAAATCTTACAAAACTAACAATGGGTAATCTTTATTTTAAAAAACGTTTCCCACATGTATCCCACTATATAGATTGGCTTGTCGTTAAAGTATTTGGACGTACAGGTTTTCACATTTAATTGTTTCGTGGAGTTCAGAAACCACATTTTTTTTATTTGTAGATTTCTGGAATAATTTATTGTTTGAAATTATATGTTAGTAATTGTAAGCCAAGGTCATATTGGATCAATTGGGGATTTTCGTCGGATGCCTTTATGGTATGTGGTCGGGTTATAACAACTTTTAAGTTTTGACGACGACCTATCGCATCATGTTTTTATTTCATGACTATTGCAGTGCAGTTTTCGGAGTACAATCCTCGCTTCTTCGCGGGAGGATTCAGTTAAAAAAGACAGCAATAATATAATAAGCAAAAAAAACAGATTTTGTTTTGTTATAGGAAGTTATATTGCAAAATACAGTCGGCTATGCTGTATATAGTACGCAAATAGTAGATTCGCAAACAGTACAGAACGGACGAAGAGTTGAGTAGTTAGTATTCAGCTCACTCTGTCTTAAACCAAAAGGGAAAAGTTAAGAAATACAAGTAAGAAAAGGACGAACTGGAACTGGGTGACTGCTGCTGCAGAGGTCACTCGACGGCGTCGGTACTTTCAGGAGTACGATTTTAATTGCTAATTTTTAATAGTGTTACAATAGAGTTTAAATTCGTTAATGTTGAACCTGCTCAGTTCCTTTATCATTTATGTAAAGGTGAAATAGATTAAAACTTACATTCAATATATGTATAAAACTTATATACAATATACAACACCACTGCACTGTTTATAAGATTTAGCTTGCAAATGTCAAATGCCAAACGCCTACACAACTGACAACTAGGGACTAAATGGGTTGATATTAGTCATTAGTTGTTAGTTTTAGCTTGGGGTGTTTCTTTAACGATTCATAGTCAACATAACTGGTTATGTATTACTGTGGGTGGTGTTTTGTTCGATGTAAACTTTATTGCTGTTAAAAAATTGATTGATATTTTGCTCTGCAAATGATACATGTATAAAACGAATACCCAATGTGTAATATTACGTAATATGTGATAGCTATGGCTATTGGCTATTAGTAAAGGAATAACTGAACGATATTGTCATTTAATAACTAATATTTACAATTAAATGTGACTTTTTTCATTTTAGGGTACACTTAACATTTAAACATCCTTGTCAGTTTAAGAGGAGTGAAAAAGGTTAAGGCGCAATGTCCGGAATACCAGCCAGCAATGACGTTCCGATGCAGGAAGATGATAAAGATGTAAGTAGTATCTTTATTTGTTGCTTGTTATTCACTAGACTATTTACTTCAAGATTTTACGTTACGTTCACAACTGATTCAGCTGACATTTTGTGTACATTATAAAATGGATAACTTTAGCATCTGAGTTTACAATGCACTGAAGGCACTGTCAATGTCATCTATGTAACCTACATAGTTTAACTAATTTTTTAATTTAAGTATGAACAACACTGCACTACACATGTAGGTATGTTGTCAGTAGTGTAAAGTGTAGCTCATTTCAACTAAAAATAGTATTAGGGACATTAAAATTATCATTATCAAATGCACTCTTACAAAATAGCAGTATGTACCTAACTATTTTGCCAATTGATGTTCGTTAATAGCTGTAACCAAAGTGTGTAAAGCTCTTCCCCCCCCCCCTGTTTCACAGCGGGGAAGAACTTTACACACTTTGGCCGTAACTATAAAGTTTGTAGTATTATATGTATTATATGCATATGTAATTATAAAGCCACATTTAATTGTGACAGCTGAATATAAAACAAAAAGCAACAGTGTCCAATGGACACTTTCACAAATGACATTATCCAGCCATTAATGACATTTGTGAGAGCGCTGGAGTGTACTTTCACTTGAGTGTTCTGTACTTTCACTGGAATGTCCTGTACTTTCACTGGGGCGCCCTGTACTGTCATCCTGTCACCGGTCACATTCATGTTCGGTAAAAGCACCCTTAAAAATTGTAGCTGTAATATATTGAGTAGAAACTGTTTTAAGCCCTCTATTTTTAAGGTACCTTGTTTAATAAGTGAGTACCTTGTAGCCTTTTTTTCACTTTCTTTGTTATTCACAACTGATTGGGATATTGCATTTGGATAGGAAAGACGACTATGGTAGTCAAAGATTTGTATATACATTTAGTTTAACTTATTGGCATTTTCCGTTGACTTCGTTTCGTTTATACATTATTATTTTAAAAGTCAAGCGTGCAAACATCTTTCAGGGTTCTTTCCGAGATCTTTTGATTGCAATACAAAATACAAACACTTCATTGTTAACTCCAATTCAATGAAATGAGTCGGTAGCTTTCAGTGCTCCTTTTAAAAGGATATGTTGTGAAAGTCAGTGTATATGTATCGTATCTGAAATTACTAATATTATATTACAGTTTATTCATGGTATTCATCCCTGTGCTAAAAATAGTATTATTACCATTATGTACTTATTTACATCTTCCAAACAATTAATTGCCGAATGAATTGCCATCACTGAAACCTTCTTTACAACGATGGTGAAACAGTGAAACGGCAGAAAGGGTGAAATGACACCTTTATTATACTAATACATAGCTCATCCATAGTATTATGCACTAAAGTTTAAGCTAGCTACCATTTAGCCACTACAATCAACACACATATCAGCTGAATACAAGAGTTTACATTATCAAAGGTCAAAGATAAGTAATAATGCAGATGCATCTTTTTCACAAATAGTTTAAAATCCTAAAATAAAATACTTGAACCAACATCAAAGGAAGACCTCAAACAACAAACAAGCCTAGATTCCAGATCCTAAAATGAAGGCAAGACAAGACAAGACAATCATCAGTAGAAGAAAATGAATCGGAAACTTTAAAAGATTTGCAACATTAAGAGGAGAATGAGGAGTTTCAGTACAGTAGCAGTACATGTATGCTTCTTGGGTTTATTGGTTGATTACAGATTGAAAAGAATGTTGAGGATTTAGGTTAAAAGGAACTGTTGTTTCCTAAGAAAATAAGAATGGTAAAAAGAGAAGGGTACTAATGTATTGGCAAATAAATGTGGCACATGAACAGTTGTGAAACATGAAGGCATAAAATTGTGTAAATATTGTCGGCACTTTTTAACGTTATATTTTTTTATTTGCATTTCAGCAAACGGAAGATCTGTGCAAGCAATATGGTGGTTGTGAAGGACCTGACGCAATGTACGTAAAATTGATATCATCTGATGGCCATGAATTTATCGTGAAACGGGAGCATGCTCTTACATCTGGAACCATCAAAGCTATGTTAAGTGGACCGGGACAGTTTGCAGAAAATGAAACCAACGAAGTGAATTTTAGGGAGATACCGTAAGTACTTAAATATTTCAAAGTACAAATGATTGCTAATAATGCTAAATTGATAGCTTTTTGAAACAATTGATTGATATATTAATTTTTGTCCTTTACAGCTCCCATGTTTTGCAGAAAGTTTGCATGTTCTTTACTTATAAAGTGCGATTCACCAACAGCTCAACAGAAATTCCAGAGTTTCCCATCGCACCAGAAATTGCTCTTGAACTACTTATGGCGGCCAACTTCCTGGACTGCTAGATTATACTCATCGTTTAAATTTTCTTGATCACCATGCCTATCTTATCTAAATAAAACTACCTGATCTTAATTCATGATATGATATGTTAAATAATAGTTTGTATTGTATTGTAATTTTGTTTCTACTATTATATCTCAACACACTACTACACAGTCGAGTCGAGAGTATTTACCTAAACTAAACACTAAATGTTTTGTAATACATCAAGCATTACTGAAATAAATTGACAGGATAATTATTATCACAGCTTAATTACAATTAACCCAGTTGTAGTACCCCAAGCGTTACTTTCTCTTTCTATTCATGTTTTTGTAATATTTATGCATAATGTATGTCTACGATACGAATAATACGTGTTTAAAGAATGTGACTCACTCCACAAAGGGATTATTCACAAACAAATCTTTATTTTATTATCTGTCACCTCCAAATGAATTCATTAATGAAGGTTTAGTGTAGGTTTACGGTTTTCATTTTTATCATAACTATATCTATGAGTTTATTTCAATTTTAATAAACATTGACAAACTCAACTAAAGTAACATTATTCCAACGATTTAACTTACGAGCTAATCAAGTTGTTATACGGAGGTGCAACGTAAATGTATGTTTCACTTATTTTTACCATATTGCGTATACCTATTATTATTAAGGTAGTACATTATTATTATTATATTTATTATATTGTGTTGTACTTTCCGTAACTGTACATGAATTATTGTATTCAGGTGTATTCTGTTTTTGACGAGCGGAAGAACGGTTTAGATGTCGGGTTTTAACAAATCCTCGGAAAGTGTAACTACTTCTCCAGGTTTGAATGCTGGTGTTCCCAAATACGGACAACTAGCACAACGAAAAGCGTCTCCCAAATAACACTAAAACACACAATATAAAATTATCATGATATGGTGAAATATTAAAATTCATAAGACTAAAGAAATAATACAAGTACAAACAATGATAATAAGCTCAAATTAGGAATTCTAATTCTTACACTTCCGCATGATGACTTAACTCCTGCATCTGCAGCAGGTTTTCCTTCTGTAGCCAGTTCGTCGGCCAAACCGCAAGAGCAATCTTTGCACGCCTTTCTCACGCCAGTAGTTCCACAAACTACGCAAGACAAAATTTAATATCAGACCTATGCTACTCCAATAATTATTCAGCATACAAACACAACCTTACAAATATATTACAAACTTTACATTACTTACAAATACAAGCAATTATCTGCATTGTATAACCATAATTTAATTTAATTATATTGAGCAATATTGATAGGTACTGAAGGATTAAACGTAGTATGCATGACATTTGACATATAAAATACATCTGTACCTCGAAGACTGGCCGGATCGGGCTTTTTCAAATCTTCTTCATCTAACAAGGTGTCCTCGTCAATCAAATAATCGTCATCGTCGTATGCGGAAACTTTCCATGTCTTTTGCGTTTTTGCTTGTTCTTGATAATCTTTTATTAGTGACAAGGGAACAGATTCACCGATCTGCAACAAAATAGTTAGCTAATTAATCCTGTACCAACGATGAGGATTCATAATGGAAACATTTAATAGTCAGCAATTTCACTGGCTGCTCACCTCATATTTATCCTTCTCAGCAGAAATCTCTTTGTCCGAAACAACGACGTTAAGAAATCCGTTCCATTTCATATGTCTTGCTAACATGGGAGCATTGTCATTCTTTAACTGAGGAGATTTCAGGAGAAATTTTCCACATGGTTGAAGAATTTTGTCGACAATTACATTTAAAGTTTCTTGATCTCCCATGAGAGCCTCAGGGTCTCCACACAGGTAAACAATATCTGTTGATTTTTCTCCAGTAAATGTCTCCAAATTACTTCTTTGCCAAACTTCTCTCTTTATACCAGAAACGGCAGTTTCATTGCTGATAATACCATCGGTAGTCTTTTCGTCATAAATTAGTAGCGGTCGTACTTGAGCCATGATGGGATCGGTTGAAATTCAGGTGCAAATAATCGACTCTTGTCTACGTGACTTAGCAAACTTTATATCAATGTGTACAAGTTAACTCAACAAATAAAATAAACGAAGTTACTAAAATTCTGCAGAGGTAACTGTCCTTAGTAACTTAAGTTTCTTGAATGATCGACTCTCAGCCCAAAGCGAGCAGGTAAATCTGATATCTGATTCTGGTGGTGGTCTGGAAATCAAAGGCATAAAGTTCAAGTGTAAATTATGATTACAATACTTGCATGAAAGATAACTTTATAAAGATATCGCTGATATACCTGACATTATGACAAGGACTTAGCACTTATTATCTATATCATTGTTTTTAACTATCAGTATGTTATAATTGTTGGTATGTATTTATCTACTCACTGTAACAAAATATATCTATACACTCTTCTACCCTACACACTACACATTATAAGTAATCAAGACATGTTTTGTATGATGATCATATGGAACTTCATATCATACTTACACCAATTACAATTATATTATAATATAATCTTTGAATTAAATCCAAAGCAGTTGTTACAGCTGTATAGCTTGTCACATTGATATTATGTACATGTGTCAGATGTGTCTCAATCTCACACAATGTGAGACACACACACTGACACAGGTTGAATTTTCTACATACAAATAATACAATACATGCAATAAAAAACATGTCAACCCATTCAAAGGTTTACAAATGAAACTCCTATAAATACATACTCTCGTAATGTCATAAATGACCACAAATTATAATAATAAAAGATCATTGGAAATTGATATATCAGGGGGGGGGGGGGGAGGGGGGGGGGGCTACTTTATACTTTTTCTCGCACATCAATTTATCAGTATTATTAAGTTGGCTGAAAACTGAAAGCTACTGATATAAAGTTTATTCGACGATGGAATCTAAATAACTGTAATTATACTAGTTTGTAGTTTTCTTTTAAACTAAGCTAACATTCTAATTCTAAATGACACTTTTTTAAATGTGTTGTTTAGAAACATGTTTAAACCTACATACTAGATTTAACAACACATGCTTGAACAAAGAAATAAAATATTAGCCGGGGTCTTTGGAGAAAGATAAATAAGAAAGTTAGTGGAGCGGATGATTATATTTGATGTGCTTGACCTTGTGTTGGTACAGGCACAATACAACAATGAAATATTTCAAAACTCTCTCTATTAAAAACAGTGCAGCTTTTACCTATATTGCATTATTAATGATCATGATAATTTTAAATACACACAGGTATATTTAAAATCCTTAAATCCTATTGTATGTGAGCGACATACATTTACACAAATCCCCGAAGTTTTGTCAATTTAACTTATCTAAAAATGTTATTACTTAATTTTTCTTTACCTTCAGCGGTTATTAAGTATTCAAAGTGCAGGTAAGATGTTAATGTTTCAGGATATGACTAATTAATCACACAGGTGACAGAGTCTGGCCGGCCGGAACAAACGAGGAAATAGTTATAAAATATGTAATATGAGATTCAGAAGATGGAGATCGATTGACAGATTGAATGATGACTCGTGTACCAGTTCCCGGAAGTTTCAGCACCTCAATTGACAATCCCAGACCCGGTTGTGGGACAAAAAGACCTACTCTAAACACAAAGATATACCATTATTCCTAAGACATCAGATCTGAATTGAAACATTGAAAGTATTTTGTTCTGGAACATAAAGTTAAAAATCATTAATTTGACAAACTTTTAAACATTACCTTAGTTTTTGTAAATGAGTAAATCCACAGAGTTGGACACTGACTGACACCCACGACAATTAAACTGATGAAAAGTACAACGCAGTTATTAAGTTGAGTTGAACTCTCTTTCTTGCGATGAAAGTGTTTTGAAAGAAAGTCAAAGTATGTGCAGATCGGAAAAAATTGCTTTTGTGCCGTACGACAGGAAGTAGTGAACCTCCAAGTCTCAACACGGCAGCACTGTTCGCTCGGTGATTCAACGATTTGAGACAATTTTGATTGAAGCCTCATTTCATAGAATGGACATGATGACGATGAGATGACGATGAGATGACGAATGGCCAAGGGCAACAATCGATGTAAAAGATGATGTCCGATGTCAGAACGATTTACATGTCACAGAAATCATAATAGCTAAGCCAATTTCAAACCGGGCTTTACGTTCATCCGAAGTGTGCCTAATAATGTGCATTAATTGCATGTAGTAAAATAGGTATCTCAAAATCTCAAGTCCCAGTCTCAAGTTTCTAAAGCGTTTCACCATCTAAGCAAAGCAAGTACCTAGTACCTATGTGGTTTAGTTGGCATAAATGACGTTCAACATTAGACAAATAAGGCTGAGCGAGAATAATTAGTACTTTTTAAACAATTGAATTTATTAATGCATAAAGAGTAGTAGGTATATGAATTTCGTATGTACTAATACATACACAAATACAAAAGTTACATATACAAAAGAAAATAATTATCATTGATGAAGATTTACAAGTTTCGTTAACAGATATAAACGGTTGATATTTCACATTTAAAAGTTTTGAGGTTCAGACAGTCAAAAACTTTAATAAAATACTTTACCTAAATAGGTACTAAGAAATATTAGCTAACATGGTTTCGATTTAACTAGTAGGTAGTGAAAAGACAAAAATTATTACAACATATAGGTCTCAGATAATAATAGCATTTAGCAGTTAGTTTAATATCGAGTCTATCACATTTTATGTAGAATTATTGAGCTAGGTAATGTTTAATAAGGTAAACTGAATGAAAGACGTGACGTAGTAAAATAATATTAAGGTAATAGTCTTTTTCTTTATTAGCGTAACAAAGATTCTCTTCGTTAAACTAAACACAGACTTATTTTTGAGAAAGAAGGGTATTCCACGATGTTTCATTCTTCTAAAAGTGGTCCTGTACAGAATGGGATGAATAGGTGACAGTGCCACTAGGATAGGATTAAAAATTTTCTTCCAAAACGGTGCGGTGGTCCAGTCAGGTACAAAATCGTACAGATACACGCGAAAAGTAGAAATTGTAATTGTAACATTGAGTTATCATCAGCTAGATTTACGACGAATGAAATCATCTTCCAATCATTCTATTTCTACTAACAACAACTGGCAAAATATGTTCGTTTGCGAAGATTGGTTGGTTATTGTTATAATCTTCACCTATATGATGATTTTGTAAATCATTCTGAACTGCAGGACTAGATCTGGAGGACAGAAGACGGTATCCACGTTTTATGGTCAACTGGGTGCCGAAAATGAGACAGTAGCCCATAAGGAGAAGACACGTCTCCAAAAGAATAAAAAATACACTGAACTCTCTGAAAAAATGTTGCACTTTAACCACAGAAACTCCAAAAACTGACCAATGTTCGTCATCTTCATAAAATGATGGGGTATATGAAACTTTACGACAAACTTTGTTTGTATCCATTTTGTTAGAATGTTGATCTATGTGTTTATCTTTGGAAAAAGAACTAGGATCATCATAATCATGACTCACTATATCACAGTCATTGTCACTCTCCGTGTCTTGAATTTGTTGCATGTACACATTATTTGCATTGTGGGACTCCATTGTGGAGTAAAACAGCTCAATAACTCTCCTCCTCTGTATGAATATGTACCAAAATTAATTTTGATTCTTTTGGGTAAATGATTAAACGCAAACAATATTTAAGTTTTAACGTGTTA
Source organism: Pogonognathellus flavescens (assembly GCA_019776165.1). Lineage (NCBI taxonomy): Eukaryota > Metazoa > Arthropoda > Collembola > Entomobryomorpha > Tomoceridae > Pogonognathellus > Pogonognathellus flavescens. The sequence continues at coordinate 12,559 of JABASD010004165.1, forward strand.
GTTAAAAGCATACGTTAAGAAAATATCTAAATCTACCTTGTTATGATAATCTTGTGCTGGTAAAAATTTTGTAATAAATAAGTTCGGCACGCTTGTAAAATGCAAGTATCAAAGAATATTGAGTAAACCTTACCGTTTGTTTTATTCTGTATAAAATGATACAACGTGATTTGGCTGCCTCTTTAAAAGCATCTCTCGTGTCGACTTGCTGTTGTAGAATGAGCAGGTTGGCAACTTGGAAATACAATGCAGTCAAGTTTATAGCTCAAGACGTTAACAAGTTAGTCCGATCCAAAAACACGTTGCGTTTTGCTTACATACAGCTAAACTATGTTAACCAAAAAGTAAAGGCAGGAGGTATATTTACTTTACCACTCACAATGGTAGTACAATGCAAGGTTTACGAGCGTTATGTCATGTTAGTCTGCATTGTGCATATGGGAAATATTTACCTATATTATAGTATGCTTAACTTTATCCTGTGTAGTTTATGCACAGTAAGCAGCTTGTATACATAGCTAAAATAGCTATACATAGCTGTAAGTAAATAGTATGCTACCAGTAGGCATTGCACAGTTATAAGAATAATATAATATTGTATAAGTACTTATGCATACAAAACGAGAATAATAATGCAAATAGACGTTTATGGATATTTGCCGACAATCTACAGACAATCAAAAAATAACTAAACTTCTTACATATTTCGTATAACGGAAGGAGCATTTACATTTGAGTGGAACAAAAACAAACATATAAAACCTAATGCATAAAGTAAAGAATATACCTAACTTATTTTATAAAAACATATATACAATACCTAGTACACAATTATCCGCTTTTTACTAACTGTTTACAATACTACTTATCTCAAATGTACGATTAACGTTTGCATAAAAAGTATATTACTTGTAAGAAGTATTTTTTCACGTTTTTAGTGCATGCAAACTAGTAAGTAACTACTTAGCTTCATAATATAATAATTAAGTAATTATCTTTCTACCATGTGCATGTAAACCTCCAAAAGCAAACTCCAGCCATGAATAAAAACAAAATTATCTTTGTAATAGGCAACGCATATCAAATTACATTAATAGTTTTGCTCGCTAAGGACTACTTCTTGTTAGTCTTGTTAATACATATAATGATTTGGTCGCATCCAGGTGCACCTGAGAAAGATTGAGAATGTCATTTGGGTGTTTAATAGTAGGTAATCAAAGTACAAAGTATTGTTGGCCCTTGCCATAATCACATAACGTTTTCCTGCTTACGCACTGATGAATGATTTGTGTAATTATTATTATTATTCGAAATAATTCTTCCTTCGAACTATGATAATGAATAAACTGAATGACAGAAGTGTACCAATACCAATATATCAAGTCAAACAAAGGCATAAAAACAATTTAATTGCAGTTAACTTGAAAACAGTTAAGTGCGTTTGTACAATGCAAATGTGCCAAGAATCATATAAAATGAATCATAAGGTGCAATATTTTATACCTATAAGCAATGTCGCAGATTGCAGATACTGACAACCTTAAAATATCTGTATAATTATGTAGTAATAAGTGTACAAAAATATGTAAATATATTTGATCTTGATTCCTACCGCTTCATCTGTAGTATATAAAATATTTGTGATCTTAAGAAGGTTAAGATTCTTTCATTAACATCATTCAGTTGCTTTAAATGATTAATTTCTACCCTTTTATCAGCAGCATTAATGGAAGGATCTGTTGGTGTTCTAGATGATGGTAGCTAATTGATCTATTATTTTGATACTAATATAAATATTAAAAACATCATGCAATGTCATTACATTTAACATTAGTGTAGCAGATTGCCTTGGTGTGTACAGAGATCTGTTTCTTGTGTTATAAGTTCATATTACTAAATATAGCATGGGCTTAATCCATCATTTTAGTTTAACCGAAAATACATTCTGTATTCAATGCACATTATAAAGTTCACAGTTGCATTTCTCTATTAATTCTTTACGTCAGTACTTAGTGTGATGCAATATTTTTTTAAGTTGACGATGATTGCACGTTGTAAGTTTTTATAAGGTCAAGTAATGGTTACAGCAAATAAGCTGTAACAGTTCATTTTTTCAATAGTCATTTGAAAAATGAATCATACAAATTACTGTCTCAGTTCCTATACAATATTAATGCAATGTTATCATCATACTTAAGGATATTAGGTACAATCTTAGTAATTGAGATTATCTATTTATCTAGCTGTCCGAGTGAAATTTTCTCACCTCAAAAGAAAAGAAGTCGGTATCAACAAGTAAGAAGAGATGTCCAATGTCCATAATTAATAATCCTATCTACAGCTATACATGCTATACTTGCTTTATACTTTGTGTGTAGGAATTATTTACTTGAAATTACTCATAACCTGCTACTTACTATCTTGTGTACCTTTTTTACTTAGAAACTTTGAACTATAATACACAATTATACGCACGTCAAAGTCAAACTTATACCTTATACCCATCGTGTAGCGTGTAGCAGCAAACAAAGCAGAAAGTTGTTCCCGTTCAATAGCCTTGGTCCCCAATATTTACTAACACCTTTATGACGATGCATTCATTCGTTTTGTCTTTCTGTGTTGTACAATACCTATAGGTTCATTCAGTAAGTGAGTGAGTGTATAAAAGTAAAATAACGTAAAACTAAATATTTTATAGTAGTACAGTTGCATCTACATCTTGCTGCATGGAATAACTTTCTATACAGAATTTTCCGTACGTCATACCCTACAGGAGGAGTTGTACAGCATGACACAGTTAAAATTAATGCAAAGGTCTTCATCTCAAGGCGTTAGTACAATTCTGATTTCCATTACCTTTTAGCTCGTATCACCATTCATGTGCCATGTCATAAAGCAGTATGATAGGTATATATTTATAAAAGTAAGTATGAATCTCTAAAGCTTTCAACAATATGAATTACCTACATGTAAGTATGTATGTATAGGTATGCAGTGTGGTATATTTACATGGAAATAAGTAGATTTTTGTGTTTTAATCGAATATCAATGCAATGGAAGTAATTATGTGGAAGTAAATGTGATTAGAATTTCTTTAAAATATTCTAAAATGGCAAAACTGGTGAATGCTAACACAGACTGACAAGATTCTTCCTTTGTCTCAATTTCACGTAAAAAACATTTTGATACAAACCTTCACATTGATCCCATTTGAGAGATAAAGGTATATCTATCTATACTAGATGTGATTAGGAAAGCTAATGCAAGTATGTAATGATATGGTGTAAGTATATGAGTGTAGAAAAACAGTAAAAGCACTGGTTTTCTACACAATACCCCGCTGACTTCACTGGGTAAGAAAGACGATCCGCTTTATGAATGAGAAACTACACCCAATATGCTTATGAGTTCATACATATTTTCAGAGTGGAAGTAATATATAATTTAATCCGTACATATAAAAATGTTATGGTTTTATGATTTCATAGACTCATCCTTAAAAAAGTAATAAATGAAAATATTATTATAGAGAGTTGTAAGTAAAGTTGTATTTTTAAATTCATTTATACAGTACAACAAGCAACTCCTATAATTTAGTTGCTCTGAATATTTTTTATTGATGCTTGCCGGTGCCCCTGTTCTAGATGCAGTGCAAATTGTGAAGTATGTACATCAACACAGTAAAGAAGCACTGTAAAATTCAGTGTGAATAAACGGGATTATTTAATCAACGGGTATCACTAAAGTGCAATAACAATTTTTTAAACAATGATAGCAATAATATTGCTAAATTGTGCAATACATTTTGATATTCCCTAGAAGGCTATTAGTAAACAGTTTAGTTATGAATCATGATTGATAATCCTGAATGACACGAGTATTATCATTAAATGTGCACTTGCAGTTGTTTACTGTAGTAATTAAATGTCAGGGTCAGGAGGATCAGCAAGAATGAGTCAACAGTAACGAAATACTTAATGAAGAGTTAGATCAACCTGTAAATCTGTAGCTGCACTTATTTATA